>JAVJIF010007694.1:0-177507 GCA_038442645.1 Agave tequilana
TTAACATGTCTTCTTCTTCTTCGTCTTGTTGGTTGATATATGCATATAGGTATGCATCAGTTCGGGCTATCGAGAGCTCGTCAAAGCTCGACGACGAGCAATGGCTAGCCTACTGGATTCTCTACTCCTTTCTAACTCTAACGGAGATGGGGCCGAGCCCATCTTGTATTGGTAATAATCTCTTACATCTCAAATATATTATATTGAACATCCATTTTTTAAATTTATATTAATTTATTTTTTGCTGTGAATTGATTAAGGATACCAATATGGTACCAAATAAAGGTGGCATTTGTGGCATGGCTGGTTCTACCTCAGTTCAAGGGTGCATCCTTCATCTACGAGAGGTTTGTGAGGGAGCAACTCAACAAGTATGGTGCCAAGATGGGGAAACATAGTTCTTCTCCTCCTAAGGTACTCATTTGATTCAATACAAAATCTTCCTCAAATTTTAATTCTCGATCAGCTAATAATTAGAAGTAAAGTTAATATTCGTTTTTCTAAATAGATTTTGATGTTTTTATGTAATATTGGAAACTTGAAGGGTGCGCATGCGACGGAGTGATGGAGGGAGCGCATAGTTCGCAGATCATAGATATTGCTGCTGTTGTTGTCTCAGTTCCTTCACTTGTACTCCTTCTGATCTTTATGTAAAAGAAAGAAAAAGAAGAAAAAAAGAGAGACATGATGTTTTAGCTTTGTGCTAGCTAGTTGCTCTTTCGGTTAAATGTCAAGCAAGCTTTTTCTTTTTCTTTTTTTCCCTTGGTGGGTTGCTTTCTTCTCTTCTTTTTCTTGTTTTGTTAATTATATTGTTGTTTATCATTATTGCTTTATTTAAAAAAGTAAAGAAAAATTAGGTTTGAACATGTCTAGAGCCCAAGATTTGATGATTTGGCTAAGGACTAGAGAGCACAAAGTACACGTGTTGCGTGACTCGGAATTATTGTTGAGGGAGATCATGCCATACTCCACTGCTAGCAACTGATTGCACCGAGTTGAAGCAAACTTATTTCCAGAAACTATTTTTTTTTATTTTCCCTGGGCACGGCAGGGAAGCAAGGGGCTGTTTGGATTGAGATAGTTGGAATTCATTGTTAGTCTTAACTATATGAAATTGTTATTCATGTAGTTAGAATATCAAGTTATGTGTTAGTTTAAAAATTTATTATTGTAGTTCTAATTGTAGGAAATAAAGAACAGTTCTTTTATTTAATGTATAATGAAGTTGTACTGTATAAAAATTGTTAATAAAAACTATCGTCACACTCTCACTTATTTTAACTCAATTTTTATAATTGAAATTATAATTATTTTTGTTGCAGTTACAATTATAACAAAAAAAAAACCCCTAAAATGTAGCTTTAATTGCTGCATTCAGAACTACATGTAGTTTAAACTACATCAAAATGAATAATTGAGTTGTTATTTTCCATATCTGGAGTTGTATGTAATTCCAACTAACATCTATTCAAAAAGCTTCTAACTGTATGTGTGTGTGTGTGTTTTTTTTTATAGTGATGATTTTCTGCCACAAGTGATTAGACGGTTGATCTTCACCACAAAAGAGAAATGAAATTGAATAGTACTCGTAAATAAAATATAGCACAGAACGGGGGACACAGGATTTGCGTGAAAATCCTTAATCATGAAAAACCACGGGATGAGGAGGAGGAGGAGGAGCTTCACTATAATTCTCATGAACAGGAATTACAAGAGTTTAAAAGATGTGTACATGCTAGAATTAGAATCAGAGTCGGGGTCTCAATTAGAGTCTGTTTGGGGATCAGAATCCGGATTGGAATCTTTCTTTTCGTTGGAGTAGAAGGTCTGCTTATACTTGACTAAGCCGTGGCATAGAGGCAGATGGATATAGGCGAGATCTCCATAATTGCACGACTTACACATTGTAACAGTCGTAATCAGTGGTGTTGTTTTATTGGAATTACATGCAGAAAAATTATCCATTGTCCATAACTGTCGCGTTGAGTGGCGTTACACGTTATGGACATGGGGGATAATGAGGCTCCGTAACTGTCGGCGGAGATTAGGGGTGATATTGTTTACTTTGGAGCTGAAGTCCTCAGAACGGAGGGAGCCTCGGAGTAGAGATGCTTTTGAGGAGGTCATATATAGCATGGGTTCCGGAGGAGAGCTCTGATGTACCTTAGAGAGTTGGAAGGTGAGAGACACGTGTTGTCATCTTAGACGAGGTCAGATTCTGACCACTACAGATTACCCCCACTCTTTCTCTTGTCGAAGGCTACAGAAGAGAGGAGTTGGTAAGAGACCCTTTAATGCCTTAAGTTCATTTTGATGTTCATGGATAGATGAGGATCTGAAACATAAATTTAGATCTTCAGGATTGAATTGCATGTTGTACAACTGGCAACCAGCTGTGTCGACTAGATCTCTTCAGGGTCGAATTCTCTGTCTCTTCGAATTGAGGAGTCATAATGACTGGGAGGTAGGCTTTTGTGCTTTGGTGGCGACGATTGATCTTCTCCTGATTTGGTTGATCGAAAATCTCTTAGAGGGGGGTGCATAGGTGTAGGTGACTAGCTAATCTAATGATGAATTAATGCGAAATTAAAACTATTTATGCAAATTAAAAACTCTTAAGCTAAACACACCAAGTATAACATAAGAGTGTAGCCGAATTCCCATGAAGAGCTCTGGACTATCTCCTTAAGATTCCTTTAGATAAGAGTAGAGGCGCCGCTATAACTCTCTTAGTTGAATACAAGTGTGAGCAAACAATCCCAAGCATATAATAATTAAGCACACAATATATCAAGCATACAAGAGATCTGAGCAATAAGCATAAGTAAGATATAAACACAAGTGAGAGATAGAGAGAGCAATCACAAACACAGGAGATTTGTTTCGAGGTTCGAGCACCCTTGCTCTACGTCCCGCCTTCAACACTATGAAGGATTTCACTAAAAATGATCCCAACGGATCACTTGGTGCCGCAACACCTATAAGCGAGTTCACACTAGAACTCCTTTGGACTCTCTAGTCCCTCTCTTATTTCCCGCAAGAACAACACATGCAAGCACACTAGCTTGCCGAGGTCGCACCTCTACACCGAGCTCTCACTAGAACTCGAAACAACGTGAACCCGCAAGTCTGCCTCCTCAAAGTACAATGTAGAATACTTAGTGATCTAAACACTTTGATCACCAAAAATAACTCTTACAATAACTCTCCTATAGGATGGATTTAGCAATGGAAAGCTCAAGTATGTGCGAGAAAACTAGGATTGAATTGGTGATGAAAAAACTCAAGAAATTTTTTAAAAACATTCTTGATAAACTCTCCTTTTGATATGAAAATTTTGGCTCTTAAACAAGTGAAGATAAACACTAAAAGATGTATGAAAACTAGCTTGAAATCCACTTCAAATCTTATAGAAAACACTCCAAGAGAGCCCCATATAAATAGGCTCCAAAATATGGCCGTTGGAGGCCAAGTCAGCAGATTTGTTTGTTGACGGTTGACCGCTCGGTCAACCGCCAGCAGTCCAATTTTCGACCGTTGGGCAGATCGGTCGACTGGCCGGTCGACCGCAAACTGGGCAATGGCTCAGCGGTCGACCACCTGGTTGACCGGACTATTTCTAAAGAGCAAAGGCTCTCTGGCGGTTGACCGGCCCAAAGCTGTGCACATCTGTGCACATCGGTCGACCAACTTCTGCTGCGGTCGACCGGGCGGTCGACCAGCAGAAGGCCAGAAACAACAATTTCAGGGATTTAAGACTTGGCTTTTTACATTCAATAAAATCCATAAATTCTCTAAAAATATACAAAAATAAGATTAGTAAAAAACTTTGATATACAAACATGTTTGAATAAAAATCAAAACATGTTACAAACATTTTGAACTATTTTTGTGTTATGGAAGTTTTGCCTTAAACAAAAATCTGTATTTTTTGAAAATGATTTTTTAAATTGAAAACTGATTTTTTCAAAACTCCTTCAAATATAAAAACAAGATATTCTAAACAATTTTAAAGCTTTGTGTGTATAGATATGATCCACTACACATATATGATGAAATAACTATGTTTTTGACAATAAGTGCTAAAATGAAGTTTTGATAAAAACATATGTATATATTGAAGCTTAAAAATCAAACAGGTATTTTCTAAAACGAAAACTGTATAATGAAAACACATATAAATCTTGTGTGTGAGTGTATATTATACTTGAGCAATCCACCAACTAATCTATCCTTTACATTTTATCTAAAAAAAAATCTTACTAAAAACAAACCTAAAACAAGTCTTCTCTTGAAGGTCTTCTTCTTCTTCTTAACTTGGTCCAAACCATGATATAATGAGATAGACTCCTCTTGAGTACTTGATGTGGTCTTGATGCATAAGCTCTTGAATCAACACGTGCTAGCTCAAAAACTTGACTTGAAATCCTTTGTTGAAACTAAACACCTACTAAGATTTTGATCACATATCTGAGACTAATTAAACCCAAGATTATTAGTACTATAACTACATGAGTTAGTCATTATCAAAACTAGAGTGATGGGCCTTTGGGCAAACAATCTCTTCCTTTTTGATGATGACAAAACTCATGGAGTTATATATGCATGGATTAAAGTCAAGCTTCATAGAAGCTCCCCCTTAACTCATGCATAACAATAAAAAAATAGATATTGTAATGAAGTGCATAAAACTAAACAAATATATATGCATAAACAAGGCGAGAGAAACATGCATAAATCAAAAATTCTTTTCCCAAAAACTTTCTCCCTGTTTATTTCAAAATCATTCTCCCATTTTGTAAAAACACAAGATGCATAAACTCAATATATGCAAACACTCAAATATGCATATATAAACTCAAAATCTTTCTCCTCCTTTTTGTCAATCATCAACAAGGGGGTAAAATAAAACAAATCAAGAATAATGATATATATGCGATATACATTCATGAAGAGAGAGACGTGAAGTTAGCTCCCCTGCATACATGCATTACATAAAGAAGGGATGACAAAGCCCTAACTCACATAAAACATATACAATGCATAAGTGGAGATGTGAAACTCCCCCTACATACGTGTATCACATAAAGAAGAGATGTCAAACTCCTCAATATAAGATACACTCAACATGAATCTATATATAAAAGAGATGTTAAGCTCCCCTTGCATATAGGCAATACAAATCAAAACATTTTTAATCATCACTATAAAGACAAATTTTGAATTTTCTTAAATCAAAATTTGAGATACCACTTGTAAGTAAACAAAAATTTTTAAGATATCACAAGATTTTTGATATCATTTGAAATAGAAAATGTTGATACCAAATGAAATTGAAACATTTATAAATTGTGATACCAAACAAAGTAAAATATTTTATATTTAGATACCAATTGAAATATATGATAAATTTTGATACCAAATAAAAAGTAAAACATTTTGATACTAATTGTAATCGAAACCCAATTGAAATTGAAATTGAAACATATTGATATCAATTGAAGTATTTGTAAATTTTGATATCAAATAAATGATACAATATGAAGTATATTTTGATACCAAATTAAATACCAATTGAAAATAATGCATAACTTATTAAAATACCAATTGAGATACTAATTGAAATTAAGATACAAGGCAAGCTTAGCATAAACATAATTTGTACTTTAAACAAATAAGACTATAGTAAATTAAGCACAATCAAATTATATATGTATGAAAATGAAAATACTAATAGAAATTGATATTATTTGAAAATTTGAAGCATACATATATAAGAAAACATATGAGCATACAAAATAAATATCAATAGTGATCCCAATTGAAAATACAATAAGGATCAAGTGTATAGCTTATAAATAACCACCCTATCATGCACAAGACAAAAGATTTTTAATAAGGCATACAAGGCCTGGTCGTCCATCCATCCGCCCTTATAGAGTGAAGATTTTCAAAAATATGATTTGAAAATAGTTGTAATTTTGAAAATACTACCAAATGAAGAATAAATAACTAGTTTAAAGTAATTTTAAAAAAACTAATTAAAAATCCTTCAAACATAAAAATAAATCATATATATCTCATGAATTGTACTAAATACACAAAAGTTGACACTCGAAATATATAAAGCTCAAAAATGTGCTCATGAAACAAAATCATGAGTAAACAAAGAAATAATATGAATGTACGATCATGTGAATAGCATATTCATGAAAATAGTCAATGAGGCTCAAAATAAACACGAATATCTTTTATAAAAAAACATGTGGAAATTAAAAATTTAATTTTCATTTAAAAACAAACTTCAAGGTATATGTATGTTTTATCAAAACTAGAAATATGCATACATATCCCAAACATAAAAAAAAAGTCCATAATAGTATTTGCATGAAGGCAAGTGACTCAAGGGCATACATGTATATTTATTAGTTTTGAACAAAAATTAAATATACATGAAGCAAAACATGAAAAATAAGGATAACAAGTGTAAATGGAAGAATCATCAACACTAGGCTATACATATAGATGTAATAAGTACAAATGAGCAATGAAGTATAGACATATATGAATCAAATGTTGCTCACTACTTGTACAAATATAAACACAAGTTTTGACAAAAACTACATCTAAACAAGTATTCACCTCGTGAAATACAAAACATGATATTTTAATAAAAACTAAAAATATGCTAACAATCATCAAATATACAAGCATGTAAACTAAATGGAGTTTAAAGATAGTTACCAAATCACATGAACTACACTCTAAGTCTCCAAAATATGGTGGTCCTTCCACCAAACTTCCTTGATAGCGGTGCATCAATTTGTAGTGTTAGTTTGATCCCATGCATCCACCACCAAGGTACCAACCCTCTCACGTCATGTGAGAGCCCACACCTACATCAAACACAAGTGGTGGGAATTTTGGTACCCATTTTCTTTTGGGTCCACGGGGGTTAGCATTATTTGAAACCCAAACATTTTTATTAGCAAAATTTAAAGAATTTACTCTATCATAACAAAATTTTGCTAAATGGCCTTTGCGGCCGCAATGTGTACATTTGTACACTCTAGGATACACATGTGAATGAGTGTGATCATGATGTGCAAAATGTGCATAAGTATGTTGTGAGTGGTGTGCATGAACCTGTGAAACTTATTTCTTTTGAAATAAGGTTTCCAATCTATTATGATTAAATGCACAATTGCTCAAAGTTGAGCTCAAGCAATCTATTATATTTTTCAAAAATTTTATTTCATTTTTATCAATGGTAGTAGCATGAAATGCATGATCAACAATATTTTTCGTTTTAGGAACATTTTCTTTTTCTTTTGAAATAATTTTTCTTTTCAAAGAGTTATTTTCTTTCAAAGCAATCTCTTTTTGTTTTTCACCAAACTAATTTTATTTTTCAAAGAATTATTTCCTTCACAAAGATCATTTAATTTTGAAGATAAGGAAATATTCTCCTTTTTCAAGAAATCATTTTTTTTTGAAACACATGCAAGTTTATTTTGAAATGAATCTTTTTCTTTTAACATGGAAACAAATTTATTTTTCAAATTCTTGTTATCCTTTTTAAGCAAGTCATATTTTTCAAATAGTTGTTGACAAAATGAAGTAAGCTCATCATAAGACAGTCAACATGTTCTTCTAGTTCGGATTCGGAGTTTACCTCAAGGGGGTTATCCCCTTGGACCAAGTAGCATATGTTGGAAGCATCACTTCCATCATCCGAGTCGCTCTCCACATAGTATTGTTCTTGTTAGCCAAGGGAGACTATAGTGTTTCAAACTACAAAAGCCAAATCAAGATTAGCAACCCTAGATAAGTATTCATCATTTAGGGTACTCTTTAATACATGGATGGCTTTTGAGTTAGTCTCAAGGTGTTTGCCATTACTAAAGTATGAATCCTTAATGGTAACAAGATAAACATGAATACTTAGGCCTTTGAGGTACAAGGACATCTTAACTTTTCAAGTTTGAATGTTGAGAATGTCAAAAGTGGGAGGTGATATGAAATCCATGTGTGTGTACAAATATTGTGATCAGTTATAAAAGAGGATCTTTAACTCAAGGTGGTAAGACCCAAATCAAGAGCACCAAGCTCTGATACCAATTGAAATCACCTAGAGGGGGTGAATAGGTGACTAGCTAATCTAATGATGAATTAATGCGGCATTAAAACTATTTATGCAAATTAAAAACTCTTAAGCTAAACATACCAAGTATAACATAAGAGTGTAGCCGAATTCTCCGTGAAGGGCTCTGCACTATCTCCTCAAGGTTCCTATAGATAAGAGTTGAGGCACCGCTATGGCTCTCGTGATTGAATACAAGTGTCAGTAAACAATCTCAAGCATATAACAATTAAGCACACAATATATCAAGCATATAAGAGATATGAGCAATAAGCATAAGCAAGATATAAACACAAGTGAGAGATAGAGAGGGAGCAATCGCAAACACGGGATATTTTTTTCGAGGTTCGAGCACCCTTTCTCTACATCCCCGCCTTCAACACTATGAAGGATTTTCACTAAAAACGATCCCACCGAATCACTCGGTGCCGCAATACCTACAAGCGAGTTCACGCTAGAACTCTTTTGGACTCTCTAGTCCCTCTCTTATTCCCGTAAGAACAACACACTCAAGCACACTAGCTTGCCGAGGCCGCACCTCTACACTAAGCTCTTACTAGAACTCGAAACAACGCGAACTCGCAAGTCCGCCTCCTCAAAGTACAATGTAGAATACTTAATGATCTAAACACTTTGATCACCTAAAAAACTCTCCTATAGGATGGATTTAGCAATGGAAAGCTCAAGTATGTGTGAGAAAACTAGGATTGAATTGGTGGTGAAAAAACTCAAGAATATCTTTTTAAAACACTCTTGATAAACTCTCCTTTTGATGTGAAAATTTTGACTCTTAAACAAGTGGAGATAAACACTGAAAGATGTATGAAAACCTAACTTGAAAATTCACTTCAAATCTTATAGAAAACAGTCCAAGGGAGCTCCATATAAATAGGCTCCAAAATATGGCCGTTGGAGGTCAAGTCAGCAGATCTGTCTGCTGACGGTCGACCGTCCGATCGACCGCCATCGGTCGAATTTTTGACCGTTGGGCAGATCGGTCGACCGGCCGGTCGACCGCAAACTGGGCAATGGCCTAGCAGTCATCAGGCCATTTCCAGAGAGCAAAGGCTCTCTGGGGGTCGACCGGTCCAAACCTATGCATGTCTGTGCACATCGGTCAACCGACCTCTGCTGCGGTCGATCGGGCAGTCGACCGACAGAAGGCCAGAAACAGTAATTTCAGGGATTTAAAACTTGGCTTTTTACATTCAATAAAATCTCATAAATTCTCTAAAACTATACAAAATAAGTTCAGTAATAAACTTTGATATACAAACATGTTTGAGTAAAAATCAAAACATGTTACAGATATTTTGAATTATTTTTGTGTTATGAAAGTTTTGCCTTAAACAAAAATCTATATTTTCCAAAATGATTTTTTCAAATTGAAAACCGATTTTTTCAAAACTCCTCCAAATATAAAAACAAGATATTCTAAATACTTTTAAAGCTTTGTATGTATGGATATGATCCACTACACATATATAATGAAATATCTATATTTTTGATAATAAGCACTAAAATGAAGTTTGATAAAAACGTATGAATATATTGAAGCTTAAAAATCAAACAGGTATTTTTCAAAACGAAAACTCTATATTGAAAACACATATAAATCTTGTCTGTGAGTGTATATGATACTTGAGCATTCCACCAACTAATCTATCCTTTACATTTTATCTAAAAACAAACCTAGACACAAGTCTTCTCTTGAAGGTCTTCTTCTTCTTGACTTGGTCCAAATCATGATCCAATGAGTTATACTCCTCTTGAGTACTTGATGTGGTCTTGATGCATAAGCTCTTGAATCGACACGTGTTAGCTTCAAAACTTGACTTTAAATCTTTTGTTGAAGCTAAACACCTACTAAGATCTTGATCACATATCTGAGACTAATTAAACACAAGATTATTAGTACTATAACTACATGAGTTAATCATCATCAAAACTAGAGTGATGGGTCTTTGGACCAACAGATTCAAGAGCTCGTGCTTCAAAATCACATCTAAAACTCAAGAGGAGTCAAGCTCATGGATCATATTTGGTTCGAGTCATCTTGGAGAAGAAGATCAGCAAGAAGACTTTCGTTTTGGTTTGTTTGTTTATTATTTAGATCTTATGTAAGGATAGTTTAGCTTTGAGTTGCTCAAGTATACCACACACAAGTTCAATAGTTTTTGTTTCAGTTTAACCGTTTCGTTTTTTGAGTTTTTGGATTTAATGTCAAAAATAAAAATATATCATTTATATGTGTATTGGATTCTATCCATACACTCTATGCTTAAAATGTGTTTTAAATATCTTGTTTTTGTATTTATACAAGTTTATAGAAAAATTGTATTTTCCTTTAGAAGTTGATTTTTGAAAAATATCGCTTTTGTTTAAAGCTTTAATTTTTATACCTTAAAAAATTCAAATTGTTTGTAATATGTATTGATTTTTTATCACACATATTTGTACTTCAAATATTTATATGAACTTATTTTTTGTAAAATTATGAAGATTTATTAGAATTTTTAGAGATTTATCAAGTTAGATTTTAAACCCTTAAAATCTGTTTTCTGGGCTGCTGGCGGTCGACCGAGGTCAAGCTCAATCGACCGACATGCACAGATGTACACAGACTTTAGCGGTCGACTGAACGGCCGACTGATCCAGAGAACTTGCTCTCTGGTTTTGGTCCCAGTCGACTGAGCGGTCGATCGATAGGTTTTGCCTTTGGGACGGCTGACCGGATGGTCGATCAGCAACCCCAATGGTCAGAAATCTGACAGTTGGCTGGTCGACCGGGCGGTCGACTAATGGGTCAGTTTTGACCTGACCTGAGCCCTAACGGCTAGTTTTTGGATCCCCTATAAATTGGGGTCCTTGAGGCTAGTTTTAGATAAGATTTTCAAGAGCCAAATTTCTCATCTTCTACAAAGTTTTTAACAAGTTTTTAAAGGAAATTTTTGTGTCAAAAATCTTCATCTTTATTTACTTTAAAGTTTTTAAAAATCAAAAGAAAACAAGTCTTTGGAAATTCTATTTTGTTCTTCATTTTTCATACCTATCAAGAAGTTTTTCTCAAGTATTTTCTTTGTTGTATCTTTTCCAAACACTTTGTTTCCTCACATAATTGAGCTATAATTTAAATCTATCCTCTAGGATCTTATTTGTGATCAAATTGTTTTGTTATCCTTAGTTATCACTAAGTAGTTATTTGTGATCTTTGTGATCACCAAGTTGTAATCTTTTTCTCTTTGCTTTGTGCTACCTCTTGTGTAGAGGCGTGAATGAGAGTTGCAGTTGTGCACTCCGCTTTGTATTTGTAATTTCTCGGTAGAGGTCCCTTTATGGAAGATCCAATAGTGGATAGTTGAAATATTTCTGTGTGAAGGCGGGGACATAGAGCAGTGGCTCGAACATTGAAGCAGATCCTTGTGTTTGCGCTTGATCTTCTATCTCTCAACTCTCATCCCTTTATATCTTGCATTGTTATTCTTGCTCATAGTTACATGCTTGATATAGTTTGTGTGCTCACACTTGTATTGAACCAAGAGAACTATTAAAGTACCTCAACTCATAATTCAGAGGAATCGTGGGGAGTAGTTCCAGAGACCTTCACGGAAAATTCGGACTCACTCTTGGTTATACATAGTATGTGTTTAGCATTTAGTTTTTATTTCGCATTATTTGTCCTAAATTAGCACTTCACCTATTCACCCCCCTCTAGGTGTACTTTTATTTTTAACAAAGCAAGTGGCTCAACCTCTCTTGAAGTTCTGACAACCTCCCATGGAGCCATCATGGCTTGCGACAACGTGCCTAAAGAGACCCGCAAGATCAGTGTTTTGGCTCACGACCAACACAGTGACAGAAGCCAATCTCGTTGCCAAACTCCTCCTAAGGCTCAGTAAACTCAGTTTGCAGGGAGTTCGCAACAAATCCTGGGAGCCAAGTGGAACACTAATCGTCGACAAAGACGTCAAGCTCCCCATCAACAAACAGTGGCTGAAGATAGTGTTGTTGACACCAAATGCTGAGCTCACATTCAGCCCCGCAGTTTTGCAACAAAGCGCAATGCTCGCATTCACGAGCTGTGCGTTTCAACCCCGAAACGCAAAGTTCGCATCCAGCCTCAAGTTGTGCTAAAATGTGAAGGTCGCGTCCAGCCTCAAGCTATGTCAAAACATGAAATCCATATCTCACTTCAAGAACGCGAGATACGCATTCAGCCTAAGGCTGTGCTAGAATGCGACCTTCGCTTTTCGCTTCAAAAATGTGAAAGTCGCGTCCAACCCCAAGTGGCCAAGTTTAGTACTGAACTGGGAAGCCCTCACCCCCATGGATTCGAGGCTAGTTCTTCAAATACCCTTGAAACGGATCTGAGAAACTACTTGGCAAGGAAGAGAAGTGTTTATCAAATCGCTCCTCAGTGCCATTGCAAGTTGTTCATCTCAGCGGTGCTCTTTAATTGTCACTGCAACTTTCAGATTTCTAAGCCATCAGTTTTTAGCCTATTGTCAAAGGCTTCTAACTCAAACTCCGCCAAGAGGGGACAATCTCCTAAGAAGAAGTCGTTCTCTGATGCTGAGTACCCGAAGGTGACTTTCAACATGACGGGTCCAAGCACCACACCAAGTAAGTTGAATTGTAAGTAACTGACTCTTAGTTCTGGAAATCAGATGCGGAATATTCTTCAGGCTTGAAAAAATTACTGATCGAGCCTGGAGGGAATTACAGACACATCGGGATCCGAACAGGAGCAATAGCCCTAATTGACTACAACAACCTAGCTAAGGGGATTGAATCAAATGATGACCACTCTGTTATAACAGAGTCTCATTCGTTAAACTCCTACGTTGAGAAAGATGCCTTAACATATATGACCAACACTCTTGAAGAGGTAGCCAGGAAGTTTAAGGAGCATGCTCGAGTGCAGTAGGCACAACATGAGATACTTCAAGCCCAACAATAGTCTATCAATGATCTCAAGAAGATGATAGCTCTTTTGCCTAAAAAGTCGAAGAAGAAGACAAAATGTCCAAAGACTAAAGCTTATTCTCACAAAAGCAAGAGTAAAAGAAGGAGGGTGAAAACTCTATCTTCAAACACTCTGATGGCAATGAGAACAACTTTAGATATAAAAATCCTCTGTCTTCTTCTAAGAACTAGAGAATTCAGAAGATAATCATGCCAAGAAGATGAACAAGCTTGAGAAATGCCTGGAGCCTATCTCAAATCGAATCAATCTGCAAGAAGTGGAGGTGGTCAAACCATGCCCGATCAAGTGGGATTCAGTTTCTTATCCTCGCAGGTTCGAGGCACTGAATCTGTAAGCCTTCGACGATAAAGGTTCGCCGAACTAACATGTACACTACTTTAAATCCCAATCAGGGAATGTGGAATCAAAGGACGCCATCATGGCTCGTTTATTCTTCGGAACCCTCAAGGGGGTTGCCTTTTATTAGTTCATGAAGCTTTCTGCTGGCTCTATCAAGAAATGGGCCGACCTCTAGAAGCTCTTCCTGACGCGATTCTTTGAAGATGACATCCAAGTATCCATGCCAACTCTCCTTGCTACAAAGCAAAAGAAAAAGAGTCAACCAAAGCATTTTTGGAGAATTCAGAGTATGACACTTCGATTTTCAAGCGGCATGATACAGTCTACACTAGTAAAGACTTGTCGTCACAAGATGCAAACCACACTCCTAGCTTAAATAAGAGTAACTCTTACAAGGCGAATGGGTAGAAGACATAATTGCAAGAGTAAACCAGAAAGATTACAAGAGTATGTAGCATTGAATCTACTAGGCAATGAGGTGATCCGACTCCTATGACTACCATGTTCAACAGTTACCTCTTAACAGTCTAAACCATTCCATTGGTTATTGTCATCCCCATGGAATAATAATCCCCTGAAAGTACATCATGTACTACTCCAAACCAAGAAGTACTATCCTTGATCAAGTTCAACAATACACCTTTGATTACAGAAGTACTTACTGGGAATGATAATTTCCCTATAAGATTCTCACGGAGTTTATACTTCTTTAATCTCAAGCAAGATTTTAGAAGTTATTTATGCAACAACAATCTAATGCCTCTGATGGCTAAGGATAGAGGAAAATGTTAGCTTCTAAGCCTAGCAAAAAATCCTCGACAACTCATCATGCAGAGGGGAATAGCAGGGCTAGCTCAACTCAAATAGTAGTTCATAAAGGCATATCAAATCCATTGATAGCTGAGAGTTTGCTAAAAATCTTAAGGGACCTGATCCTAACTTTGCCTCCAAAAGTCTTTACCAATTCCCTTCCATGTAATGGTAGGATCAAAAAAAGCTGTATTCATTTCCTCGATAAAATGATTACAGATCAAACGTGTCACGTTAACAATATACCTCTGACAGTAAAATTCTTATATCCTTAGTGGATCAAACCTCACTTGTCGTTCTATCCTATAGAATGACAAGTCCACTCAAATTACTGTTATATTTAAAATCACACCTTTAACAGTAAACGAACCCTTGTCAAGTTAACATCACATCTCTGACAAGTCATTTTCTAGTCTCCAACGGAGCACTGGTCATGTTAATATTATATCTCTGACAATAAGACTCCAATGTATCCCTAACAAATCAAATTCCACTTGTTATTCTCATCAACAGGATAGTAAGTCCACAAAAATTTATTCAAATCACCAATTCAATTCCGATCAAGTTAACATCACACCTCTGACCAAATTTGATCAAATCGCGAGACTAAATCCCGGTAAAGTTAACATCACAGCTCTAACCAAATTTGCTCAAATCGCAAGACTAATCCCAGTCAAGTTAACATCACACCTCTGACCAAACTTGCTTTGCTTAGTTTATAAATTCATCTCACTGTTAAGTTAACATTATACCTATGGCAATTATCTCCTCGATTTCCCCAACGAAATTGAGAACTTTCAAATGCTAAGTTAAACATAACACCTCTAGCATTCATTTCATTATGAAGTTAACACTGTACCTATGATAATGATCTCCTCGATTTCCCCAGCGAAATTGAGACCTTTCAAATGCTAAATTAAACATCACACCTTTAGCATTCATTTCATTGTCAAGTTAACAATACATCTATGATAATGATCTCCTCGATTTTCCCAGTGAAATTGAGACCTTTCAAATGCTAAATTAAACATCACACCTCTTGCATTCATTTCATTGTCAAGTTAATACTACACCTATGACAATGATCTTCTCGATTTCTCCAGTAAAATTGAGACCTTTCAAATGCTAAGTTAAATATCACACCTCTATCATTCATTTCATTATCAAGTTAACACTACATCTATGACAATGATCTCCTTAATTTTTTCAGTGAAATTGAGATGTAACGCCCCGATCCTAAAGATACGGAGACGTTATGGCGACGCATATACGCGAGGAGAATACCCCACGTATATACGTTAAGCCTAAATTGTAACCTGAACAAGCTATAAACTAAACCATGATAATCAATGATCACTGCAATAATACATATAAGGCTACACATGATAGCAATGAATAACAGGAAGAGAATGACAGCTGAATAGAAGTCAAATATGGTATACAGGAATTTAGGAATAATAACAAGAATAAATGCAAGTATACCAGAATAAAAGGGAGAGGACCCAAGCTCCTCGCAAGGCGTGCCATCTCATCGAAAACCTGCACATTAGAAACAATCGTCCAATAGCTGGACGTGCAAACCCAGGGTCGTCAGAACGCGACCATAATGAGTGTGTGTGTAAAGGGGAAACAACTCGTGCAGAAGAACAATGTTCATAAACAATAATAAGAACAACTACAGATAGAAAAGACTAAGTAACACAATAAATAACTGAACAGTAACACATATGAATACAACATGAATACAGGTAGAAAGGCAACTGGCACAACTGTAAATATTCAATCGATGTCAAGGCGTGTAATCTATCACATGTCACTAGGTTGGCATTCAGGTCTGGTCATTCAATCTGGTCCTGGTTATAATCATGCGTACAGTCATGTGTTATAAGGCAGGGTAACAATTCAGGGTATAATACAATGTGTCCATTCAAATCAATAAATAACAATCAGTGGTGTTCTACGTTATCTTTGACACTTTCCCACCGGCGTCCCACAACATCCGACAGTTCACCCTGGAGCCCGCACATCCAGTAGAACTCATCCGAACTCTGATATGCGGGTATCATTGTCGAACAGGGAAAGAGAACCAAATAACACGAGTCCTAGGAGTTATCATCATACAAGTGCGTGTGGATGCTAATAGGCACTGAGAATGTAATATCACGCTAACACCAGGTGGCACAGTCAGTAAATGGCCCTACAGATTCAAGAGGTGGCCCCCACAGATTCAAGAGGTGGCCCCCACCACGTGTGTGGTGTGGCACTTTGCTCCGTGTGGCACTTTGCTCTGAGGGGAATGGATTCTAGAGGTGGCCCCCACGGATTCAAGAGGTGGCCCCCACCATGTGTATGATGTGGCACTTTGTTCCGTGTGGCACTTAGTTCCATTCAGGATCCACCGGACGCTAGCACGATTGTGGGATACATCCTCGTCATCCCGACACCAGGCGGCAAACCGCCGGACGCCGGTTTGACTGTGCTATTAACAGGTCAACAGTGCATGGGACATGGATACAGGGGGTACAGGAGTACTAGATGCCAAGTAACAGAAATACGGTCATATGTCAAGGTCCAGTGAAAGGTATCTAGTGTACAGTCAGTCAGGTAATGTCATCAGTAACAATCAATACCATATGCCATTTCAGTTACTGGGATACTACGGGACGGTAACAATATCAGTACAGTAACAGTCAATCAGTAATCGTATACACGGTGAACAATATCAGTAACAGTAACAGTAACAGTAACCGTGTATACGATGAACAATAGAATTGTACTCTGGTTACAGTCAATCAATCATTCCCCAGTAACTTTAATGACATGGGTACAATAACAGTAACAGTCTAGCTACTGCTCAATAAACAGTCTAAACTAAAGCTTAATCATAATCTCGTCCATCCATACTAAAGAGTTATCAGTAACTAATCCATCAACTTATAGTCTCAATACAATCCTCATGAGTCATTAAGTATCAGTCTGTATCAGTGTAATTCAAAACGGTAACTACCATAACAATGAATCTGTAATTAGTCCTCTCCTCAACACTAATATGTTCTAATCCTATAGCCCCCAATCACTGAGATCAATTAATACCTAATATTAAACTCTAAGATATAGATCACCAATCATAATAAATCATCTCTGATAACTGAAATAGTCAATAACTAATCATGAAGCATATAGTATGTCCTCAAGATCATCAAGTCGACACATACTGAATCATATCAAGGTAGGGGAATCATCCTCAAATAACTTATGGTCTATAATATCTACTCTTGGTACCCAACATCATCGATATATCATCTAAACGAATCCCAAATACTAACAATATCAATCTCATCTCAATGCAAGTCAGGCTCCAATATAAGGAAAATAGATTCTGAATAACTTCTAACTCAAGATCAATTTAAAGCACAACTCAACTAATCCAGTCATATCTGATATGTCTTCCAATACTCAACTAAATAAGTCTTTTCTAACTACTGATCATCATTCAATATAAATAGCATAAGTCCCAAATCAAGCCAAGGTCATCATATCCAACTCATGATTCCAATAGTACATGCTCCACAAGTATCAATACAATCAAGCAATCTGATATAATAATCGTTATTCCAACATATATCAATAATCAATACTAGTCCTCTCACTCTAATATACAACTCTGATTCATAAGTATTCACAATTCCTCAAGAGTTTACATTTCTATTAAGATTAATCATCAGTTCCCAATACTCGGTAATACAGATCATTTACGTGCATCTAAGTTCTACTAGATCAAGTCATTACTACCAATGTTCCTCTCTTGAAGTCACGTTCATCCATCAATATTTATTACATAATCCATGGGTGAAGTCCACAATCCATCAGATGTCTATACATAACAATCAGACAGACACTAGTCGACTAGGGTCTGGGATTAGTCGACTAACAGATGGGTTAGTCGACTAATATCAGGTATTAGTCGACTAACCATGTTCTGTCAGCCATAGCCAGGTCTGATATATATATATATATCTATTCTTCTTCCCCAAAATCTCTACCATACATATAAGGGCTCCAACATGTATAGTCCACATAAATCATCCAACACTCGTATGGTAAACAAGGGATTCCAACATGATAGCTATATATACATGTGCATGACATATTTCTATATACATTCAACATGGTAGAAAAAAGGGAAAGACAATGTACATCCCTACTTAAAGATCTCCACACGCATACTCATATCACATCAAATTAAACCATATACACGACATATCTTTGATCACATAATTTAAATAATGAGAGAGAGACACTCACCTGAGCTCGATCGCAAGAATCATAAGCTCCAGTAAATTTGATTTGTGATCCCCTAACATGCTCCTCAATTTGTACTTCAAGATCTGGATCCTTTTGTTCACGAGGAGAAAGAAGGATGAAGGTGAAAAGAGTTGGATTAAGGTTTTTCTTGAGGTAGAAGAAGAAGAAATGTTTAGGTTCTTTGAACCTGGACTCTAATTAGGCTAGATTGCTTAACTTAGTAAGATAGGATTAGGATGGAAATTTAGATTGGAATTGAATTAGGATTAAATATTTAAATTAAATTATAGATTTGGATTTGAATTTGAATTAAGATTAGGATTGGGTTTTGGGTTAATGAGTAAGGATCTCATGGTTATAAGTTATTGGGCTTTTAGTTAAAAGAAATAATAAATATGGAAAATAAGAAAATAGATAGTAGGCATGTGAGCTTAGTTTTTGGGCTTAAAGAAAAATAGAAAAAGGAGAAGAAAATGAATGAAAATAAGAAGTGGGCTTGACTCATGTGGGCTTAGTATAAAAAGAAGAAGAAAATAAATTGAAAAGGAGAATGTGCTAGACTTAATGGGCTTAGATGAAAATAATAATACTACTAATAGTGATTAACAATTTCATAATAATAATTTAATAATAATAATAATTACAATAATAATAATATCACCAGTAAAATAAAATAAATACTTTAGAAAATTAAAAATACAGTATTTTAGATTAGAGATATTACATGAGACCTTTCAATGCTAAGTTAAACACCACACTCTAGCATTCATTTCACTGTTAAGTTAATACTACACCTATGACAGTGATATTCTCAGTTTTCTCAATGAAAATGAGATCTCCTTGGTGCTAAGTTAATATCACACTTCTAGCACATATCCTTATCAAGTTAACATCACACCTCTAACAATTCAATTTGCTCAAATCGGAAAACTAACCCGTCACATTAACATTACACCTCTGATGATAAAAATCTCCATGGATGCTCAACAAATCCAATTTCTCTTGTCATTCTCCCCAATAGAATGATAGGTCCACTTTGCGTAGATCACAAAATCAATCGTGTTACGTTAACATCACACCTCTAATAGTAAACTTCCATTCCCTGCAGAGTTATAGTCATATTAATACTAAACCTCTGAGGATAGACTCTAAATAATCCCCAGCGGATCAAACTCCACTTGTTATTCTCATTCATAGAACAACAAGTCCACAAAACTATTTCAAATCACAAGTCCAGATCCCACTGTCAATTTAACATCACACTTCTAACAATAACACTCTCAAATTTTCCCAGTGGAGTTATTTAATTTGCTAAGTCAATATCACACCTCTGCCATTAGAACTCTTTATTTCACTCAGTTAGTTTTCTAGTGAAAAAGGAAACAGACATGATTCAAGAAGCTTTGAGCGTGACCTTCGCGTCTCAAGCATAGAGCCGCGTCTTAAACACTAAGCTAGAGTCGCGTCTCAAACATTTAATGAAGATTGCATCTTTTGGAGTCCACAACATCCGCGTCCAGAACTCACCAACACGACAGTCGCATCAAGAATACATCCACATTCTCAGTATCCAAATGAAGGTCATGATGTCTGCATCCAATGAAAGGCGCGTCCAATATAAAGAGTATGTCTCGGCTGCTGCAATCAGTTCAACAGTATACTAGCAAAGGCAATTGACAACTCTACCAGTTCAATATTACACCGATAATCAAATCAAAGCTCAGATAAGTTCTAGACTGTGTATTTAGATACTTATAATGATCTTTTCCTGGAGACTTCAAGCAGTTCAACAATGCACTCACGAAGATCAGAATCCAGACAAGATCAATCTTAGAACATCTCAAATGATTGCTAGTCCAGTCCAAATCAATATGAAGTCTAAAGTATTTCGAAATCCGTCCTAGTCAACCGTGGATTTTAAAAACTTTAAAGGGGGTTTTGTAAGCTGTCTAAAAATTACTGAAGATAAAACCTCAAACACAAACCTCACAGACGCGGAGGTCGCATTCTAGCCTCAGACACAGGCCTCATGCCAAATGCGAGGGTCGCGTCTTAACCCAAACATGGACCTCGCGTCCTTTATCAAACGCAGAGGTCACGTTCTAACCTCAGACGCGAACCTCACAATCTTTGCCAAACATAATGGTCATGCTATTTTTTGAGACATAGACCTCAGGGTCGCGTTTCAACATTAAAACGCAAGCATGTGTAGCTTTGCATTTCAACACAAATGCAAGCCTGAGAAGCTTCATATTTCAACTTCAATGCGAGCTTGTAAGCTCCGCATTCCAACACAGACACGAGCTTGTGAACTCCACGTCTCAACATCAGAGCGAGGTCCGTGTCCCATGCGAGACCTGCGTTTCTGCTGTAACTGACAATCACAAACTTAGTCAGTTATACTCCACTTTCTCTCCACATAATGGGGAATAACTTCCCATTATGGAGAGATTTAAGGGGTGGTTACACCCTTCCCATTATGAAGAGATTTAAGAGGTTAGTTACACCCCAAAATTCTCTTTAAATAGATATGAATAGCTATGAGAAAAGGGGGAGTTCTAGAGGAGGAGAATCTCTAAAAGGCACACTTGATGCTTGATGCTTGAAACTGGATAACTACGGAAGGCTAAAAGCTAAGCACAAGACTGTTGGACTGTTGAATACACATAGTGTTGGAAGAGAAAACTTTATAAACTTGTTGAGTTCAAGTCGAATTTCTATAATCTCTTTGAGATTTTAGCCACTGATTAAAGACTTTATACTTTATCAGTTTGCTTCCAATGAGAGTAAGAAGATTTAAAGGTCAAGCTTTCGGTTCAGCTCGTCAATGAAGAATAAGAATCACTCTCCACTGCTACATTAAGAACCCAGTCTTAAAGAAAGGGGAGATCCAACTATTCTTTTCTCTTTTGTAATTGGATTATTGATCCGTTGTAATTTTCTTTACAATCAAACAAAGATTTTACAACTTTCAGTTTTTTTGAGGAAATATCAGGCTCTCGCCATTCAGGAGTCTAGTTGGTGCACCACATTAGTCGTCGTGAAGGACCATTATGATACATTAGTCATCGTGACAGGTTGCCACAATCGTGCGTGATAGGGCGGACTCCTGCTCCCACTGGATCGGGCGATCTTACTCCCGGTTGCTCATCTTTTTGGGGGCGAGATTTGATCTTGGGGTTCAGATCACCTTTCCTGATGGCGTGTACGAGGAAAGAGGAGAACGAGCTTGTCGGCTGGGTGTGCTGGTGAATTGCTTCTCTCAGTGAGGCTCAGTTCTCTCTCTCAGAACACCTTGGAGGGGATGTGATACCATCACTTTCTCGCGTATCTTGGAGGTTCCATCCAGGTTGGACACCATTGTCTCGCGCTTGGAGACTTCTTCCTTGGAACATAGGGACGTGGTGTGATATCATCACTATCTTGTGTATCTTGCTGGAGTCCATCTGGAGCCTAGGGCATTGTAGCGGCTTTGAAAGGCTTCTTGGGAATTCTTGTCATTCTCCCTGAGATGCGCGGAGGATGTCAGTTCTGGTTTGGCCTTTTTGGAGGAATGTTTCAGGTGGAGAATGAAAATATTTCCATGGAGGAACCTTCATTTTTATGAAGGATCCCCCCATGTCTTCTTCCGGGGTCTGTGGACTATGGTATGAGCAATAAGACTGTGCCTTTTGGTGGATGTTTTCAGGAAGTCGTATCCTCGGAGTTCGAAGGTGTGGCTAGACGTCGCAGGATGGAGGGACCAGACCTGGATTACATGTATTTCTTTCAAAAATATAAACACAGAATTATAATGAAACTTTGTATCACTCTTGTTAGATGTAATCAAGTATGTATTTAAAGAATATATTCTTAATGGAAGGACTTTTTGGAATAAAATATATTTCTTTGAAATGAAAATGATTATATAGATCTTGCCTGGCTTGCTTTGCCATTACCTTTCATCTTTTTTTTAGAATTGATATGATCATGCCTCTTCGGATTGCTGATCTTTATCACTGATATGGTTTGTCTATCCTGAGAGCGATTTGATAAGCTTGCGATGTTATTTTCAAGTGGGGATAGTCCCATTAGTAGTACCTGCAAACTTTTGACCTCTGAGTGAAAAAAATTCTAACAGCAGAGTTGAGTTCACGATTTCTTTTAAGTGAGAAAAATTCCATCAACAAAGTTGTGATCTTGGAACTTTGAGAGGGGGAATGCTGCAGAGTAAGAATTTCGAGCAGGTAGAGAACCCATAATGGAGGAAGCCCATAGGCTGAAGTCTGCATTATCATCTCTGAGTAGGGGAAATCCCATCAACTGGAGGGGGGAGGAAGGAATATGTAAAAATAAGCATGCAACGAATCATCTTATATTAAATGTTAGATGCAACATATTGTAAGTAATGAAAAGCTGATACAAATTTGACAAAAAACTATGTATGCTTAGCTTCTAATCACATGAACTAGTACGTTGAGGGGATAATTCAAATAAGAAAATCCTCATGTATATACCATATGTCTCGTGCATTCATGGACTGAACATATATACTCCATATAAATTAAATTGATTGGGTTAACAATACTATGTATACTCAACTTTTAATCATACAAAACTAGTACAACAAGGGGATAATCTAAACAAAAAAATCCTCATGTATATACTATATGTCTCGTTTATTATAGGTTGAGCATACATAATCTGTGTTATCTGGGTATGGGCAATACATGCAAGCATATGTAAAGGTTGAGTTCGGATAATACCTGAATGACTGTACCTCTCCAAAAAGCTCGACTTCTTCAGCTTCTAACTACACGAAACTAGTATATTAATCCAAACAAGAAAACCCTCATGTGTATATCATATGTCTCATACAGTTATAGGCTCTCTGGAATATTTACCTGCAAGTTTGGAAAGGGTTCTGATATATGGGTGTGAACCATCAATAAATTGAATGCGTCTACTCTGAGCGGGGGTAAGACCCGCAACAGAGTGATGATCCAGACCTCCGAGTGGGGGGAATCTTAGTAGCAGAGTTGGATTCATGGTTACTTTTGAGTGGGGGTTGACCCATCAGTGGAGTTGTGCACTCGATAAGGACCTGAAGTGGGGGTATGACTGATTGACAGTTAGATGTGTCTGCTCCGAGTGGAGGGAGAGCCCACAATGAAGTGACGATCTTGCATGAACTTGGTAAAGGGAAACTGCTACAGACATTTGGCCATGGGTTCATCTAAGGGAAGCCCGTAGGTTAGTATTTGTATTCTGAGTAGGAAAAATCCCAGCAGTGGAACATTAAATGGGAGCTTTGAGAGGGGAAATCCCTACGGCAGTGTTTGGACTCTGAGTGGGGGTAAGACACACTGCGGAGGGTTTCAACTCTCATAGGATAGCCAAGTAGGGGGCCCGTAGGTGGTTGCTTGCATTGCCATCTTCAAGCAAGGGAATCCCTCAAAGGAGTGTACAAGAATTGGACTGCGAGTGAGGAAATCCCATCAGCAGAGCTGAGTTCGCAGTCATCTTCGAGTGGGACGAATCCGATCAGCAAAGCAGTGAACTTTAGTAGGACTCTAAGTAGGGGGTATCCCAATAGCAGAGTAGGCTAAAACAGTTAAGAGCAAAATATAAATTTATTTAATAACAAAATCAAAGTACATGGGGGTTATAGATAAGGGTACTGCCTTGCTTTGTGAGGTACGATTGGATCACTCAATTGCTTTGTATTGGGTGATCACTTGCTATGGTTGGGAATTAGCTAAAGTGCTCAGATATCTGAATCTGTATGTTGCTTTGGGTGTGAGGACATATTCCTTAAGGAAACCCTATCCAGGTACATTTAGAGGCTCCGACAATGGATAATCTTGTGCTCCTTCCCGTCTTGATAGAAGCAGTATTCTTCTGCTTCGAGAAGTGAAGAATTGTACTGGAAGGGTCTAGGACGTTTGACCCAGGGTTGGTCCTTGATGGTGTTGAAGTCTTTGTTGATAGGGAACCAGAGCGGAGTGAATTGCTCTATCATCTTGTAGGCTCAGAGCGGACTTGGTGAGAGGATCTGGAGTGCTTGTCTCTTGCAGATAGGTTGCCCTCGGTTTTGGTCTTGGACATGAGTTGAGGCTTTGTGTGGAGACTTTGACTTTCCCTCATCGTCACCATGCTTCGCCGAGTGGTTGGATGAAGTTTTCAATGCCTCCTCCAACTAGATATAGGGATGAGCTCGGGATAGGACCCTGCTCATCTGAGTGATATCGTGCTTTAGGAGATGTTTGTACCAGGGGTGATAGACTTGCAGCCTGCTGAAGAATGCTAGTGCAGAGACATCCTTAACGCAGTTGGGGACCTTGGCTAGTTGGTTTTGAAAGAAGCCGATGTAGGATTTGAGGCTATCACCTTGCCTTATCTTGACAGAGAGGCGATGATGGTTGTTCTTCTTGGCCTTCCAGCGAGAGGCATACTGAGTGAGAAATGCTTCGGTTACCTCCTCAAATTTATGAAGAGGCAGGGCGACAGAGACTAGAACCAATCCAAAACCACGCCTTTCAAGCTAGACGAAAAGGTTAGGCACATGATCAGATCATTACCGGAGAAGATCACCATCTTGCGTAACACTTGGATTATTTTTATCGTAAATTTAACCATGAGTTCCAATCTTGATACTTGATAATCTAATTAATATGGTTAATTGTGTGATTAAAAATTTAGTATGGATTGTGAAACAATTATTTGATAATTCTTAATTTAATTGTATATATATAGGAGTAAGTAAGCTGGTAATGGGTTAAAATTTTGTATAAATATACACACACACACAAACACACATATTTGTGTATATGATTATATAAGTTAGTATACACTGATCGAGCCAAACTTGCACAAAAAATACAGAGTTTAGAACAGTGTTAGGTCCTCAATTCTACTGTGTAGCTTAAGGCTAATGAGTCGTATCCATGGGGAGGGACATCGATAAAAGTTTTGTGTAAGTTTCTTCTTTTAATTAACTAAAATGAGTTTAAGAGTTCTTTTCTCAGTTTTAAAAGAAAATACAAACAACTAATCTAAGTTAAAGGGAAGAAGAAGAATTTGTTGTTAAAAAGAAAAGGAAAACAAGTTTAAATAAAAAGAAATAAATAGAGAAAGTGTTGGTTTGGAAATTGTTATATTAATCTAAGAAAGAAAAATATAAAAGAGATAAAGGAAGAAGACTTACCTCTGTTATAGATTTAACGTACCATGATTCGATATGAAGTATTGTAAAGTAAAATTAGATAATAAAAGCGGCAATTGATTGGATCGAGTACATTGAAGAAAAGTAAGAAGCTTCTATTGATTGTCACCTTCAATATATGTCTCTTGAGAAAAATTATAATAGTGTCACTTTATAATAAATCTTCCTCTCTTTTAGTCATGTAACTCTCTCTAACCTAAAATAAAATAAAAATTACAATGAAGAAGAAAAGAAAAAAACCTAAACTAAAGCTCTCTCTGGAGTGGTGCCCCTCTGCCGTCGAGGTGTGAGGTATTTACAGGAAAGAATCAGGATAGGGATGAGAATACAGAGACAGAGGGAGCTGGCACTCTCCTTGATTTGAATACCATGCCGCAGAAACGTGACGCGGCAAGATCCTTGCCTTATGCCCATGATCAAGGGGCGTTTGTCCGTCCATGTGTCCTCTATTATTTTATCCTCTTAGATTTTGAATTTCTGGTTTAGATTTGATGATACATCCTTAAATCCTCAGCTTAACCAATTGGGTGTTCAAACAATCCTTTTTTACTTGAATTTTAATTAGTATTTATCTCATCTGATGTACCCAATCTTCAGATAAGATGGCTTCTAGAACCTCTGGATTTGAATCGATCCTCTTTCTTTTGACTTTTGGGATTTAATTGGATAAATTTGTTAATTTTTTTCTTCCTTAATTACCCTGCAAGCCACTAGACATGAAAATACATTAATAACAGAGTTTTATTTAAATATAAATGTAGAAATGTGACATATATGATATGGAAAACATGTAATGCACGTGTATGATTATATACAAAAAAATTAAATATAATTATGTATTATACCCCACTAACTTACATATATATGTGTGCGTGCGTGTGTGTGTGTGTACATATTAATCTTAAAAAAAAATGAGGTGGTATGATCTTGGGAGACATGGTGATATGCATGATTAGATAGATTCACTCGAAAATCCTAACACAAATTTAAATAAGGAAAATAAGAGATAAACATTTCCATTTCCTCTTCATTTCTCTCTCCAATTCTCTTCATCTCTCTCTCTCTTTCTTTGCTCTATTGGCTGCTGACAGACCCCATAGACCCCCACTCTCTCTCTCTCTCACTCATCTTCACTCCCTCTTCTCATCTCTCTCTAAGTCTCTCTATCTCCCTCTCTCTCTCTCTCACTCACTAGATCACTTTCTCCCTCTGCATCTTGTTGGCCGATGACAATACCTACAAGGTCCCCATCCACACAACCTCTCTCGCCCTCACCTTCTCTTACTTCCTCTCTCTATTTTTCCCTTAAACCCAAACCCAAACCCAAACCCTATATCTAAACTCTCACTCATCGCTCCCTTTTTTGCTTTCTAGTTATGGCAAGGAGCAGATGACTAGCAGTAGTAGGCTGCCAGAGGAGGGAAGACAGGCTCATGGGCTTGGGAATCGGCCACCGGACATGTGAACATCATCGCACGTGTCTTAACTCTAGATTGAGGTAATTTAAATATTAAAATTCTTAGATAATTCCTAAGTTTATTATTTTGTATAATTAACACTAAATCAAGATTGGATTATATATTAGAATTTTCACATGGAGTGATGAATCAATTATTCAGATATCGGAGAATCGACAAAAACTTGTGAGTAAACTAAATCCAAAAAATAGTGATGTATAAAAGTAATTGGAGATGGGCTTGATGTGATTTTAATTTTATATATAGACACACACACACACAACACACATAGATAATTGTATACGCATAATGGTAAGAATAACTTGAATAAATGGAATGGATATTATCGATATGGAATGATTTATAAGAATTTGAAAACCTTAATTCTATGATTAAGTAAGAATATAATGTGTAAGTTGATGACCTTTATTTAGCAGTACAGTTATGAATTATAATGTGCCAGTCTTATGTGATATTGAATGTGTAACCATATGCGAATGTGAAGTATATGTCTATAGGTGGATGCTGTATTGGAGGAGTTACTGGTGGAGATAAACAGTGAAGTAGAAGTTTGTATCCATTCGTGTGAAAGAGGAGGTCGAATGGTACACATGTGTTATGTTTCTATCCATTCACGTGGAAGGGGAGGTTTTGTATCCATTTATGTGGAAGGGGAGGTCGAATGGTATACGTGAGTTATGAAATGTATACGTGTGATATGAACAGTGTACACTTGAAATATATGTGTAAGTGTATGTGTAGATTATTCATGCATTAGATGTGCAACGTATGTACCGTGTTGTGACGTTGTAGATTGTGACTTGTTATGTAATTAATATATATCCAGAAGAACTCATTGACATGATATCAGATTATCGATTCACTGAATAATAAATGAAATTTCGTTAATTGTTATATATGAACATATACCGACAATACTAAATAATTATTGAAGTAATATGACGTCCTAATTGAGATATCTATGTTCCGCTTTGAAAGGATTTATACAAAGAAGTGATGCAAATTACACATGTTTAATTAACTGTAAGTTTTACTATTTTGTATAATTAACATTTGGAGTAACTTCTACACTTCATCTTGTTTATTTTAATTGTTATTCGGATAGTTTACTCATTGAGATGTTGAGCTCACCCTTTTTCTCGTTAATTCCTCTTTCAGGGCATGATAAAGGTTAAAATCCCGTGTGAAGCCTAGGTTAGACTCGACGGAAGAAAGGAAGACTTGATCAATTTTATGAAGATTTTCTTTTATATGACATATATAATTTTTTGGAACTCTATATGTATATAATCATGCACTTGTGTATGTTATAACTTTTGAATATGGACTTGAGATGTATATGGGCGTGTGTGTAGCAAAACTAAAATTTGATCTTAGTTCCTTGGGTAGTTGTTATTGTATATATTAATGGAAAATTATTCTCTAGGATTATGTTGATATATGAGTAAACAGTTATGATCAAGTTGGAATTAAATAAGTAGATCGTTGTGAGTCAAAATTCTTATGCATGTAGTAGGGCGAACTCATAGTATCAGGAGATATCTACTAAAATTTTTAAGTTTATGAAAAGATTATTAATGATATGGTTTTGATTAGAATAATCTGCTGACTAAAATCTGGGACCGTTACAGTTGGTATCAGAACATGAGGTTTAGATATGAAAAGTAGTCCAATAGATAGATGTAGATAAGGAATAGAATTGCTATGTAATTTTGAGTATGATTGTATGTTTGATTGTAAGTAGTTCTAAGAGGGGTAGTGGATCCTTGTGCAAAGGATTAATCTAGAACTGAGTGATATTTGATTACTCTTTTGCATCCAAATTGGCGTAGTTGCATACTTTAATACGGATGAGTTCTGCTGAGGGTGTGAGCCCTTATTGAGGACTACCGTGGTATGTGAGACCGGATAAAAGAGTAAACAAAATGTCAGTAAAGTTATGATTAACTTGAGACATAAAGATACCAATAAGGAAGTGAACATGAAATAAAGAATGTCAAAAGCAGAAATTCAAGAATTATATTATATGAAAATTTATACGAATTTTATATTAAATTTTGATAATTATATGGATAGATTGGTTTTGAGGATTTTATTTTTCATGTATGGATTTTTGAATTAGTCTTTATTTTTTTAGCTAGATGGGAGATTTTGATATTTCAGAACCAGTGTCTAGCTCTAAGAGTTTGAGTATGAGCTCGTCTGTAAAGATGGTGGATTGGAATTTCGAATTCGATAAGACTGATTTGGAATTAATCTTTGTAGCCTTGAGGATTTTGAAGGAATAGTTGGGTCTTCAGTACAATTAGAGACCAATAATACACTCAGTGACGCGGAAAGCATTATACATGGCCCATTGACTTCTGAAGAATTAAGTGAAGTAGAAAGCATTGAGGTGGAGCCTCAAGAAGGCATCCTTTATGGAGGCTTCAGTGGGATGCTAGTTGGTTAGAAGATTGGGATTTATATGATGGGGTTTGGACGATTGGAGTTTTTGAAATGAGTCAGTGGACGAAAATAGTGATCAAGGGAAAAGAATTGAGATGAAAGTACCTGTAACAATAGTACTATGTCTTGAGAAAAAGATATGATGTATTGAAGTATTCAAGATGATTGAAGTATGGGATTCAAGCTTAGAAGATCAAAGTATGAAATTTTAATTAAGCATACTTAATGAAGACTTGAAGACATGTGCGTCCCTTGCAAGAAAATAGAATGTTTAAATTTAGAGTGGTTCATTGATGCTCACGATAGTTTACATACACACAAAATTTTTTTTCAATAACTTAATATATACATGTATTTTATCCATTTTGTCATGATTTTTATTTCTATGTGTCTATATGTTTTTCATGATTTAAATGATTGTCAAAACATTTCCAGCATATATATATATATATATATATATATATGTTATTTCAAAAATAAAAATTATATTTAACTACATATTTTGAGATTTTGGTTTGGCCTGGTCGACCCCAGAGCTTGTAGTGAGTTTTGTACAGAGGTTGGTCGACCGAGCAGTTGACCAGAAGTGCACACAAATACTCATATATCTGTCCACAGGGTTTCGGCGACCGTTCAATCGACCACCCTCTTGAGCTAATTAGCCATTAGAGTCGGTCGACTGGCTGGTCGATCGGTTTGGTCGAACTCATTGTCAGGTGTTTTTGTTTCTGGTTCGGGTCGATCGCCCGGTCTAGCGCTGGCAATGAATATTTGAATAGCCGTGGCCGGTCGACCGGAAGTCTGCCAGAAAGGGCAAGACTGTTAGTTTCTGAATTAATCCAGTTTTGTCTTTCTCCAAACGGGCATTTTTTACTTTATTGAGGTTTTAACACCTGTTTTATACTTAGATGAATTCTCTAATGATATTTACCTATTGCCTATAAATAGGAGTCATTAGAGAGAGTTTCAAATTAATTTTCAATCGATTGTTTATCAAGAGAAATCAAGAAAAATCTAGAAAAAAGTTTAGAAAAATTGTTTGAAAAATAATTGTTTGAAAAATTTTAAGTTTGAAGAGCTTTCATTCCAAATCATTTTCTAAGTTTTAAGCTCTCAAGTTCATTTTTTTTCAAACTGAGTTTTTCTCTCACACAAACTTCTTGAGCCTCAAATTTTCATTTCTAAATTCTAGAAAGTTGCAAGGAGAGAGTTTTTGATCTTTATGGTCATCAAGTGATTGTATTCTTCATTAGTTTTGTGCTCACCTCTTGCGTAGAGGTTTGAAGATTGGAGTTGGTGTTCCGGGTCTTCTGTAGACCATTGTTATAGTTTCTTTATGGAAATTCTAAGTGGATAATGAAAATCCTTTATGCCATGAAGGCGAGAACGTAGAGCGAGTTTGCTCAAACCTCGAAGCAAATTCTTTGTGTTTGCGATTGCTATTTCTCACACTCTTACTCATACTCTTTTGCTTATACTTGTTTTATTGCTTTCATTAATTTTTATTCTATTTGATCTATATTACTTGGATCATTCATATTTGTCAGTTTTTCTCACTCAAATAAGAAGGCAATTGTGTGCCTCAACTCTTAATCTAGAGGAATTAAGAGGAGAAGTTTTAAATCCCTTCATAGGGAATTCAGCTTCACTCTTGCTTTTGAGTTGACCATTTTTGTTGTTCATTTTAATTGTTGCATTTTCGCATTAGCACTTCACCTCATCACCTCTGTCTAGGCAACTTTCAAAAATAATCTTAAAATTATGACTTGTATAACCTTATAGGTTTTTCTAATATTTCCACATATTAAGCTTATTTTCATATAATGCTGAAACTATTTTTAATAATTAACCTCCAAAAATCATTAAATACTTTCAATGGAAACAATTTATGTCATCTAACCTCATGGACAAAAATGAATTACTTTCAGAATATAATCAAATCGACATCTTAAATTAATATTCTCCCTTTTGATTTCCAAGCTGGCCTTATTTGTTATTCTTTTTCTTCTTACTTAATCCTACGCCAATCCAAGTTTCCAAATCCATCTCCCACAAATGTTTTCTTCTAATTCTCATCTCTCTCATCCTACATCCCTTCTCTCTTCTTTTGCCCATTTCTCTTATCTAATCTCTTCTCTAACCCTGTTTCTCTGATGAGCCACTCTCTCTTTGGCCCACCCTCTTGTGAATTCCTAAATTGTAACACCAAAACTCTATCCTTCTAAATTATATCTATAGTTTAATTAAAATTGTAGAGATCCAAGGAATAAAATATGTATTTAATTAAGACTTCACAAAGGATTTCAAAATAGAAAGAGGAAAGAGAAAGAATAAGATTTAGAGTATCATCGAATGAAATTTCATTTGATGATGGTTTAGTCATGTGTGACGTAGACCTATAGATGCGCCAGTCTGGCGAGTAGAGCGTATCAGATTAGGGCAAGTTAAAAGAGCGAAGGGGAGACCAAAAGAAAACATGAATGGAGGTGATACAACAAAATATAGAGGCTAAAGGTCATATTGCTCGTTAGGAATGAGTGGAGAAAGTTGATTTGTCTGCTCGATCTGGCGTAATTCTCTTTTGGTTCAGGTAGCCTACCCCAAATACTTGGGACAAATGGCTTAATTGTTGTTGTTGTTGTTATGATCGAATGAAATTTCATGAAAATGAAAAGTGACCAAATGTATCCAAGGAAAACCTGATGAAAGATGGATAGCGAAACGATGCACACAGAATACTAATCATTAGAAAATTATAGGATTACTCTCCTTGAAAATATTTCACTTTCTATTGTATTCTCAAGATTACTGAATATAAATTTAATTTCTATATCGAACTAAAACAAAAGTGAAGTGCTTATGGTAAAACTAAAATTCTTGAACATGAAAAAAAAATTGATAGGAAAATAACTTTGAGTAGATGATTTAGCAATAACCACATGCCGGTATCCAATGGGCATCTTTTATCCAACTTGATAATCATATGATGGTACTCCACTCAAATTCTTTGGGCCATATGCACTAAGGCTGGCCTGATAAAAGAGGCCCAAATACCGAAGCCCATAATGAGGGTCTCTCTCACCCACTTAGAGTTGGGAGACTCTCAGATAATAGTTATTCCCTACAACCTCCACTACGTGACAAAGAGGGATTGATCCAAAAAAGACAAAGAAAGAGCAGTGGGCCTGCAAAGTCGCCTGGGTGGGCGTGCCAAATGTAATATTCCTAATTTGTAATATAAGATTTAATATATGTTATTAGAATTTTAATATTATATGCAAGATTTATATTAATTAATAAATTGATTATTGATTTAGTTTGAGTTATTATTTTTAAATCTTACTAATTATCAGTATTATCATTATTTGTCATTAGTAATAGTGGTTAATATTATTATTATGAATTTATAATAACTAATTGTTATGCATCTCTATTATTATAATTTAAATTATTATATGATGATTTTACTTATTTTTTACCTATTGTTATTATTATTATTATGAATTTTTTTTGTATATGCATTATTTTGGTCAAGCCCAACCCATCAAGCCATTACCTTTTCTTCTTTTTCATATTTCTTTTCTCATTTTTTCCTTTTATCTTCTGAGCCCAGCAATCAAGCCCATCTCTTCTCTCTTCTTATTTTTCCTTCCATTTTCTTAAGCCTATAACCCATTACCACAACCGATACCATTAGCCCATGATTCTATATTCATTAGCCTATTCTTGAACCTATCAATCTTATACCCATTAGAGCACCAACCCAATAATCTATAACCCAAAACCCAATCCCCATAATTCTATCATAATTCAAATTCAAATTCTAGATCTGAACTACCTAATCTAAATCCTATCTAATCAAATCTTTTTCCTAACAAGTCAAATCATAAATCTTAATTAATCCTAATCTAAATCCTAACAATAATCATATCTATCCTAACTTACCCAAATCCAAATCCTATTTTCAAAATTATAACCTTAGTTAATTCTGTCCTAACTATAAGTCAAGCAGTTGAATCTAACTGAAATTCTGATTTTTAAAATCCCTATTAATCTGTGAAAAATCTAAACTACTTTTCTACCTCAAAATAAAAACTATGACCCAACTCTCCCCACCTTCTTCTTTCTTTTCTCCTCAGGCGGAGCATGAATGAAAAGGAATCTCGAAGTGCGGAAATTGAGGAAGATGCCGGGAGAGATCAAATCCAAGTAAGTAATCTATTTTCTTACAATTTATTTGATATAAAAAGATTATTAAAAATCATGTTTATGCCATCATTATTCATAATTTTTATACATCAAAACCCGACAACAAATCCAATTAAAATATACGTGAGAATATACTAACCCATAATTTTAATTTACATAATTTTTTCAAAATTTAAAACAAAGGATTTCAAACAAACAAAGAAAGAAAGAAAGAAGAATTGCACAATAAAATAATCAGATAAAAAAATAAAAAGAAAAAATAGAGAAAATATAAACAATAGTCTACAATTCTTCTACTTTCTATGTTAAATATTTTAGACTAATAGTAACATAAATTAACTCAACTACCCACTTTAAAACTATTTTTCTTAAAGGTAAATTCAGACCCGTTAAGCATTTTAATGGTTTAAAGCCTATTAAAAATCCAATAAAAAATTAAAAATTGGTTTAAATTAAGCCTATTAAATTCATTAGACCTAGATGATCATGTTCTCAACCCCTAAACAATTAATCAAGATTAAGACTCTTTAAAACTCCCAAGTAAAACATCCTTAAAAAAAAAACTCTAACAATCTCTATTGAAATGAACTATGCAGATTTATCGGGATCCTTGAATTTCAGTGCTTTGGACTTGTAATCGAGTTCAGGTGAGTGTTCTATTCCTCCTTCAGTTAAACAAAAATTTTGTTATAAAAGATTTTATTTTGTTGTGTAATTATACTACTAAAAATTTATTGAGAGGATATTTGTGAGCGTTTCTTCTTGTGTATTTTCTTACTTATCGTTGTCAGTAGTCGTCTATATATTATTTGTATCATTTTATATGACTAATAGTTTGATTACCTGCATCTTCATGAGTCATCAGTGAATGTCCACCACATTTATTCAGTTGATCTGAGTATTTATTACCGTCATTTCATATGTTAGTAGTTCGCCTTTGTTGGCTTAAGGTCTAGTATTGATACATCTTGGATAGTGACTTGATTCAATCTATTGATTGACTGGTTTAGTTCACATTTAGGACAGATGACATTTTTTATGTATAGTGGTTATCAGAAATTGTTTGGTGATTATTCCGACCAGAACTCCTTTGGATATCGAGGATGTGTTAGATATGACATTACTTTATCGATAGACATGATTTACTGATACACAGATTGATATGGACTTGAGAATATTAGAGTATAAATTGATTGATCTTGAGATTGATTAGTTCGTGATTGAGATTAAATGTTCATACTTTATGTGCTCTTACTTATCAGACTAGATATTCATGTACTTGATGATAAGTTAGAGGAGGATTCATTATATTCTGAGAGTGTATTATATATGAAGTTACCTTATTAAAAGACTGGTCTTCTGATACTTGAACTGATATGAACTTGTTAGAGTTAGAGTTAATTAACAGGAGGTTGATGTTCGTTTCAGAGGATTTTGATCGGTGTTCTGATGAGATTGATTTAGTCAGATTTATAGTTGTGAGTATTTCCATTTTACCCCTGATTATATTGTTCGAGTATTGATGGTCTTGTTGATGTTGATTATTAGACGCAGAGACGTCCTAGATTCTATATTGCTCGAGAATGTTCTACTCTTTATTCATTCCGGTATATGTTGACTTAGTTGATCTGAGGATATATATTCAGTGCTTATTGATTGGTTTTTGACTACTTCAGTTATTAGAGATAGAATGAGAGTGATTTCATTGCTATCGGTGACCATGTTATATTTTTAGAGTTTTACAACAGTTATTGATCGATTTTATTTATTGGTGACTTAGAAGGTGGATTGCTGATGACCTTGAGGATCAGAGTTGATTAAATACTTTACTCGGATTATTCTATTCATGCCTGCATGTCATTACTCATCCTGAATAACATGATTTATCTGAAAAACTTGACTGATTATACTTGACAACTTCCCGATAACTATATTATTCATGTTATCATAATTACTGAGAAAACATTATACACGGTAACAACACCCTTATGTTATACTTGTTACCTGTCCTGTTATAACGGTATCCTAATTACATATGTTAATTGTAGGCTGTCTAAAAATCACTAAAGACAGGTCATCAAAAAGCAGAGTCCAAACTCCAGACGCAGGGCTAATCATAGCCATCACAGCAGCATCAAGACGCGAGGGTCGAAACCCGCGTCTCAGCATCACTGCAGCATCTAGGCGCGAGGGTTGAAACCCGCGTTCACTGCAGCATCAAGACGCGAGGGTCGAAACCCACGTCTCAGCATCACTACAGCACCAAGACGTGAGGGTCAAAACCCGTGTCTCAGTATTGCTTTAGCACCAAGGCGCGAGGGCCGAAACCCGCGTCTCAGTTATAACTGTCCTCGTTATTGGGTCAATTACTGCCCACATAATGAGGAAGTTAACCCCCATTATGGAGCGTTTTTAGGGGGCACGTTCACCCCTGAAACCTCTATAAATAACCCCGTTTGCTAGGGAGAAGGGGTCAGTTGTTCAGATAATTCTTGGAGAAGAATTTCGCTTGTGAGCTTCCACCGAAAAGAAAGAGAGTTCAACTCTTCGAACAACTTGCTGCGTACAAGTTAATCTTTACCTACAATCTCTTTGAGATTCCGGGTTGACAGGAGCTGTGTTACTCCGTCTGCCATCAAGGAGAGGATTCCCAAGAGGTCCTGACGTTTACCCGATCAACGAAAAATAAGATTCACTTTCGACCGCCACATTAAGAACCCAGCATTAAACAAAGGGGAGATTCAAGTCTAAACATCTCCCCTCCGTTGTAGTCGGATTGTTAATCCGTTGTAATCTTTCATTTGATTCAAAGAAATTTTACAAGGAACTTTCTCCCACCAAACAAGAGATGGTGACTCTGCTGGGGACTACTTCTCCACTGACGAGTAGGTTGTGGCGCAAGGTGACGTCACTTGTATGAGAAAAACGGTTGAATCACTTGTCGTAGAATTCGACCAGGCGAAGTATGAAGAGTTCCTCTCTTTTGGCTACAAGAGCCCAAAGGCGCGGGTCTACCGAAAAGTCTCGTCGGGGACTTGCTCTCAAGTTCGCTCTGAGATTCTCCCAGACGCGACTGGTGAGAAGGACATAGTGGCTAATCGCATCATGCGTAACGCCCGCGTCAACGTCTCCTAGGAGACCCGCGTGGTTAACGTTCCTGATGTCCATCCCGTCCATCCCCTTCCTCAGCGCCAGGTTGCCGGGGGTTCCCTTCATCCCACATGACGTAACCGGAACACTGAGCGGCGATAGAGGCGGCGTGCGCGTCAACTACAAGTTGGAACAACTATTTGTCCTATAGAGATAGGACGCGAAGTTCATACCAGCTAAAAGAAATCGCTCCCACAGAAGAAGAACTTTCTCTGACACTGAGTACCCGAAAATCACTACAAACATGACAAGCAGGAGTAGGGAAAGCAACCTGTGGTCAACTCTGACGAGTCTGACACAGAACCAGAAGGAGTGTACCGGCATACTCGAACTCGGACTAGGGTAATTGCCCCGATCAATTACAGTGCCCTGGCTCGGGGCATGGAAGTAAATGACTCGCATTCCGCTATTGCAGAGTCACAGGCTTCGAACTCTTCCATAGAGAAGGAGGCCTTTATATACGTGACAAATACTCCTGAGGAGACAGCCAGGTGCTTGGAGTAGCAAGCCCAGGTCCAGAAGGAACAATTCGAGATGATTCGTGCTCAACAAGAATCTATCGATTCCCTCAAGAAGATGCTGGCACAATTGCTTGAAGACAAGAGGAAGTCAACCGACAAAGCCTCCTCTAAAAAGTCTAAAAGCAAACGAAAAGAGGGAGAAAGCTTATCTTCTGTACATATTGAGGAGAAAGAGCAATATACTTCTGGCTCGTCTAAATTCTCATCGTAAGAGAAATACAACCGAGACCCTGGAGGGGTTCATTCTAAAAGAATGAATCAATTAGAGCAGCGTCTCGAGGCCCTTACTAATCGGAAAGGCCTTCAAGAAGCAGGAGTAGTCCGGCCATATCCAGCCGAGTGGGACCTTGTTCCATACCCTCCCAAGTTCAAAGCTCCGACCCTCCAAGCATTTGATGGCAAAGGGTCACCGAACCAACATATCTACTACTTTAAGTCTCAGACGGGGAACGTGGTAGATAACGATGCCATCCTGGCATGTTTGTTCATCGGCACACTAAAAGGGCTCACCTTTGAATGGTTCATGAAGTTCCCGGAAGGCTCCATTAAAAATTAGGGCGATTTGGAGAAGCTCTTCTTGACACGCTTCTTTGAAGACGACTCAGAGGTCACAATGCCTACTCTTTTGGCTACAAAGTAGCGAAAGGGGGAGTCCGTCAAATCATTCGTAGAAAGATTTCAGAATGTAGCACTCCGATGTCCAAGCAGTATGACCCATGTCACCCTGATGAAAACATGCCGCCACAATCTACAAACTTCACTCCTTGCCCAAATAGGAGTTGCTGAAAGCCGCACCTGGAAACAATTGATCCAGCAAGGTGAACAGGCTGAAGAAATTATTGCCCGGGTTAGGGTAGAAGAAAACAAACTCAGACCCGAAAGGTCGACAAGGCATGCGCCGACGCATCCCTTCAAACAAAAAGGAAGGATAACTTGGCGACAGAGACCAAATCCCCTGTGAAACCGCAACCGATCAAGGGAGGTGGCTCTTCAAGTCAGCCACGCGCCAGCAAGCAGTATTCCTTCAAGGATGAACATGTTGACTCGTTGTTCAAATTACTTAACAAGAGCAACAGACTGAAGCTTCCCGAAGCTAGACGCCCTGAAGAAGTCGGTAAAATCGATAATCCAAACTACTGCCTGTATCATAGGATGCTGGGATACCCCACCAAGAGCTGTTATGTCTTCAAAGACATCCTTCAGGCTCTGATTGACGCAGAGGTACTAAAACTTCGTCCAAAGCAGAAGCAAGTGACGGCTAATATGACATCATTCCTCCAGTTTGGAAGACAACCTCCAACACCCTCTGGAGTAGTCCCCATCCCGAAAGGGGAACTAAGAATGATCAACATAGACCCTCACCATCAGCAAGAGAAGGGTCTTGTACCTGTCCCTACACCTCAGGGGGAAATTATGTGGGTTCATCCTGACCTTATGGATGGCCAACAATGGACCATTGTTACCAGCAGAAGGTCCAAAGGCAAGGCAAAAGCTTCGTCCTGCAATGTGGTGTGTTTCTTCCCGCGAAGCAAAAACCAATGTTCCCTCACTGATTGATTCAGAAGAGGAAACAATAGTTCTCGCTACAGAACCCAATCAACTTGTGGCGGAAACTCGTTCGGGCCAGTTATATTTGAAAAAGTATGACAAAATGACAGCAATCCCTCCAAAACCCGCTATAGAGTTAGCTGAGCCCTCCACAAAACAACCTGTGGAGGGATAGAAAGAGCTTCAGTTTTCTAAAGCTCTCTCAAAAGACATCGCGGAAGGATCCATAACACCTTACCGCTTTGACATCCTGACTCAACTGGCCAATATCCCGACCCGGATTACTCTTTATGAGCTCCTGAGGCTATCAAAGTTAACCAGAGAAGCTTTGAGAGAGGCTCTTGCTGACGCTGAGATTTTCATGACTCAGGTGCCAGTTGAACCATGGGAGGAAGATGTGGAGGATTGCCTCCACGCATCCTAAAATGCTCCCTGCATCACTTTCACGGCAGATGATATGCAGGTTAAAGGGAAACATGATCGACCCTATACTTCACAGGGTACATCGGGTCATATGAAGTAAGGCGTATTCAGGTAGATTCAGGGTCCGCATTGAGCATTATGCCTCACCGGGTCATGCAACATTTAGGGATTCCTACCCACCGATTGAGCACTACCCAGACGACCATTTATGGGTTCAATGCCAATGGTACCCGCCCAATAGGGAAGATCGAGCTCAAATGCCAGATTGGGGACTTAAAGTCGGAAGTGATGTGCTACATGATCGATGCTGACACCTCATACAATTTGCTGCTGGGACGACCATGGATTCATCGTAATTCCATCGTTCCCTCCACTCTCCATCAAGTCATGAAATACAGCGACAGGAGTGGAAAGGTACGAACGTTGATTGCCGAAAGGCATCCGTTCAAGGGAGTCGAGAACTATTTCACGGACTCTCTCCTGTACCAGGACTCTGTGAAAACGAACGAGATCCCGTAACCAGAGGAGCCGGACTCTGGTAATGAAGCCGACACCGAGCCAGAGAAAGAAGAGTGCATGTGGGAACTAGATCCACTTGTAACGAGCATTAATAAGCTCGATGTTGATAACACCGCCAATGATGTAGGCAGATGGTATATTAATGAAGAATTAGATTTGACTTATTTTTCTGTGTTTGCTTCTGATTCAGTGCCGTCAGACACTAGTACTGAAGTGGATGATGACGCCTGGTCGGCAATGGATGCTTTGACATCATTACATGTACCAGTGAAGTCATCCTTCGAAACGTACCAAGATGCCGGTGATGCGCAAGAATCAATATTCATGGTTCCAGCAAGACGGAAAGGCCAAAAACTAATTCTTTTTGGACAAATCAAATCCGAGCCGATGTCTCGTGAAGAATCAAAAAGCGAGAAGGAACCCCCTCAGTTTGGTCATTATGAGCCAAATGCACTCAGAATGATGGAAAACATGGGGTATGATCTGACAAACGGTCCAGGGTTGAACTTCGGCAAAGGAAGGAGAACACTACTCCGATCTTTTGTGCCAAAAGGGAAACCCCTGATTATTATCATCGGACTCGCAGGGGGTTGGGCTATGTGTCAACTCCGATCCCATCAGCCTCTGAGTCTGAATCATTATGCCATAATTACTCATCGGGCACGTCATTGTGGGAGTCAGATGTTAGTGTCGGCAACATCTTTCGGGAACTTTTAGTGAATATGATTTCAACAAGCCACCTGGAAGACAGAGATGAAGAAATGATCCAATTTGATACAGATCCTTGGATCAAACACTTAAATGCTCTTTGAGATACTCGCTTTGAACAGTGCGAGCCACCCACGGAGGATAAGGTTGTTCAGATTAACCTAGGAGATAAGGTTAATCCTAAGCCCATCTTTATAAGCGAAAGCTTGTCACCCTCCGAGAAAGAAGATTTAATATCTCTTGTATGAGAATATATAGATGTTTTCGCCTGGAATTACGAGGACATGCCTGGACTTGATCCTCAAGTGGCTATGCGTCGCCTCAACATTAATTCGGATGTAAAGCCAGTCAAACAACAGCGGCGATGGTTCCGTCCAGAAGTAATGGAGGCAATTCAGTCCGAAGTCAAAACACTTATAGACTGTGACTTCATTAGGGAAGAACAACATCCTGATTGGGTAGCCAATATCGTCCCCATTGCCAAAAAGAACGGAAAGATCCAGATCTGCATTGATTTTTGCGATCTAAACGAGGCCTGTCCCAAGGACGAATTCCTACTTCCAATCACGGATGTCATGATTGAAAATACGTGTGGATTCGAGCGAATGTTCTTCATGGATGGATTCTCAGGGTATACCAAATCAAAATGTATCCTGATGATGAAAAACATACCTCTTTCAGGACACCACTGGGGGTATACTGCTACACCGTCATGCCCTTCGGACTAAAGAATGCGGGGTGACATATCAGAGGGCCATGAATGCCATTTTTCACGAACACATGCGCAAAACGATGGAATACTATGCTAACGACATTGCAGTAAAAAGCCGCGCCAAAGGTGATCACATAGCTGATTTAAAGGCTATCTTTGACATCATGCAGACCCATTAGTTGAAGATGAACCCCACCAAATCCTTCCTGGGGGTGACCAGTGGCAAATTCCTAGGGTTTGTGGTAACTTCCACAGGAATTCATTTGGACCCAGAAAAGGTTCGCGCCATTCAGGAGATGCAACCTTCACAGAATCTCAGAAAACTCAGGGGATTGTAAGGACGATTGGCATACATCCAAAGGTTCATCTCAAATCTCTCCGGAAGATGCCAACCCTTTACCAAATTAATGAAAAAAGGTGTCTCGTTCATTTGGGACAATGCTTGCCAGCAAGCGTTTGAGGAAATTAAACAATACCTCACACAACCACCAGTCCTTACAGCTCCGGTGTCTGGAAAACCTTTCTTGATATACGTCCGAGCAGTGGATCATTCTTTAGGAGCTTTACTAGCCCAAAACAATGATCAAGGACAAGAGCAAGCAATCTATTATTTGAGTAGAACCATGATCGGGGCCGAACATCGATACAACCTGATCAAGAAGGAATGTTGGCATTGGTGTTCGCTATTCAGAAAATGCGACACTATTTGGTAGGCCAAACTATAAACGTCAAATCAAAGGTTAACCCTTTGAGGCCACTCATGACAAAGCCATCGTCGTTAAACGGCCGGTTGGCAGAATGGGCCATACTGCTATCCTAATATGAAATGCATTTTTTACCACAAAAAGCCATGAAGGGACAAGCGGTGGAGGATTTCCTGGCTGAGAATCCAGATCCGAGGGCAACCGAACTTTACGAGGATCTCCCAGACGGGGTCGCTGAAGTCTGCCTGACCCAGACATCTTTTGAAAGACAAGTGTGGCAACTTTTCTTTGACGGTGCATCGAGAACAGGCCCGAAAGGACATATCATAGCAGGAGTAGGGGTAGTACTCGTCTCCCCACAGAACTATGTGATTCCTCGAGCCGTCTCATTAACCGAGCCTTGTTCCAACAATGTAGCGGAGTACAATGCCCTTTTGATTGGAATGCAACTCGCCGATGAGATTGGCGTTAAAAATCTCGAGGCATATGGTGACTCAAAACTTATCGTCAACCAAGTTCGCGGGGAGTACGAAGTCAGACATGAAGATCTAGTACCCTATTACAACGCAACTGTCCACATGGCCGAGAGGTTCATAAACTTTTACATCGACCATGTACCCGCCAGCAAAATGCGCATGCAGATGCACTGGCGTCTCTCGCTGCCTCATTAGCCCTTCTGCTGGAGTAGTAGAGAAAATACTTGTCCACAGCCACGACCTGTGTTGCCCAAGAATCGCTTCTGAGGATTACCAGAAGCCGACAGGACGTCAAGAAGCTCTTGAGTCGTCAACCAGCCCAGAGCCTAGAGACTGGCGATTCCCTTACATTGATTATGTCTTGTATGACATCCTGCCTGATGATACCAAAGAAGCGGCTGCCATTAGAAGGAAAGCCCCCAAATTCTACTATAATGCAATTACACGAACACTGTATCGTCGATCGCATGACGGAATCTTGCTTCGTTGCCTATCACAAAAAGAGGCACATGAGGTATTGAAAGAAGCCCATGATGGCATGTGTGGAGCCCATCAACCTGGCCCAAAACTTGGGGATCGACTCCAAAGGTTGGGATATTATTGGCCTAAGATGATCACTGACGCTATACTTATGCCAAAAGATGTCACGCCTGTTAAGTGCATGGTGGTTTTATCCATCAAGCACCAGGATACCTCCATTCTACAACTTCTACCTGGCCATTTGAGATGTGGGGCATGGACGTAGTTAGCCCTATCAGCCCACCATCATCAAAAGGATATTGGTTCATTTTAGCCATAACCGATTACTTCTCTAAATGGGCTGAGACCATTCCTTTGAAGGAGGTAAAGTCATCTGATGTGATCAAATTCGTTAAACATCACGTCATCTTCCGCTTTGGTGTACCTCGGCGAATCGTCCATGACAATGGACCCCAGTTCGTCAGTCAGGATTTCTAGAGGTTCTGCACTAAGTTCAGATCTAGAGTGTGTCCTCAACGACATACTATCCCGCCGCTAATGGTCTCGCAGAAGCTTTCACCAAGACCATTGGCAAGCTTCTCAAGAAATTCGTCTCGAAAAGTCAGCGTGACTGGGACGATAAGTTAGGTGAATGCTTATGGGCCTATCGCACAACTGTTCGAACCCCAACTAAAGTTATGCCATTTTCTTTGGTATATGGGTGTGAAGCCGTGTTTCCACTAGAAATCCAAATTCCATCTCTACGCATAGCCTTGACAGCAGAGATGACAAAGGAGGAGAAGCATCGACTGCGACTCTAAGAACTGGAAGCCTTAGATGATAAACGTCTGCAGGCCCAACAACAAATCGAGCTCTACCAAGCCCGGATTATCAGAGCCTTCAACAAGAAATTTAAGGCACAAACTTTCAAGAAAGGTGACCTTGTCTTAGTCGTCAGAAGACCTATGGTAACGACACATAAGACAAAAGGAAAATTTCAGCCCAAATGGAAGGACCATTTGTAGTAGAGTCAGTCTACTCAAATGGAGCATATCGCCTCTTAACTTCAAACGGTGATACACTCATGATGCCAATCAACGGCAGATTCTTGAAGAAATACTATCCTTAATAGTACTTTTTCTCTGATCAAATTAATATTACACCTTTGATCAAAGCCCCAGATCCAAGAAAAGTTTCTTTCCTTTACTAGGTCACGTCACGATGGATCGATGACAAGCTAATCGGGCACTGACTGTACCATGATGCATGATGTAAATATTGAGAAAGAAACAAAAGGCGAAACTTGAATTTTAGTATTGCTCTCTTCATTAACGTCCGACGCCTCCGACGGCTAAGGACAGAGGAAAATGTTGGCTTCTACGCCCAACATAACTCTTCGATAACTCATCATGCTGAGGGGAATAGCACGGCTAGCCCAACTCAAACGGTAGTTGGTAAAGGCACACCAAATCCGTTGATAGCTGAGGGTTTGCTAAAAATCTTAAGTGGACTTGATCCCACTCTCTCCTCCAAAATCCCTTACCAATTCTCATACACAAAATAGTAGGTCTACAAAATGCAGTCATTGCTATGTTAACATTATACCTCTGGCAATAAAAAAAAATCTCAATACTCCCTAGTAAGTACAAACCTTACTTGTCTCAACTCTATATGGAGTAGCAAGCCTTCAAATTTGTCAAGTTAACACTACACCTCTAACACTTTAAACTTCACTTGTCAATTCTCATCAATAGAATGATAAGTCTTCAAAATTGCTTATATCGCAAATCAATCACTGTCAAGTTAACATTACACCTCTGACATTTTAAATTCTACTTGTTAATTCTCATCAGTAGAACGACAGGTCCCCAAATTGCTCCCATTACGAGCCAATTTTTGTCAAGTTAATACCACATCTCTGACAGATTATTGTTAAGTTTAACATTATACTTCTAACAGTGATTAAGTTGCTGCCAAGTTCAATATTAAACCTCTGACAGTCATTTTCCCTCAGAAAGAGGCATCGCCGTCATCAGTGAAGGGCAGTGCATAACGTACCAAGCCATCAAGTACGTATATGGAAGCTCGATCCTTGGGTTAGGGGTCTTTACCCTCGGCCTTCCCTCTGAGTCAACCTTTGGTCTACCCTTGGAGTCGACAATGGCCTCCACTTGGCACAGGCTTTTAACCAGAGCTCGTAATCCGCTTTGAATTCCAGCCAATTGCTGGAAGGAGGGCGATAGACTTTTCATAGGCCAGCAAAACCACCGGGTACACCACATCGGCGACAATTACTTCATGTGGCAATGTTGGCACCACACAATGCTTCAGCCATAGCATAAGAAAGCCCGCCAATAGCGCCCGGTCAGAAATGGGAACTCGGGCCTGATGATGAAAACTTTCAAAGACCGTATCAGGTTTGAAAGTATCCTCATTTGACTCCGTGGTGTAAGAGCTCGCAGAGGCGTTGATCCTCTCAGTAATTTCTTCGTCAGTGCAAGGAGCCAGACTGGCCTCTGAGCTATATTTCTCATTTATACTATTGAATAGGTAGCTCGCCCAGGACATCTGCTTGACACCCCTGTTCCTCCAGGAGGTTATTTGACCGCAGATGTGGAAGTGACAAAACACTTACCAATATGTCTCATATACTTGAGGGCTCTCCTTCTTCAAGAGATGAAGTTATTCAGAAGTCGGAACGTATTCTTCATAAGGGGCATCCCCCATAACAAGCCCCGAGACTTCATACAGCTCATGAAGAGCGAGCCCCATCTCTCCGACCGAGTAAAAAACGTGCCCGTCAAAGGATTATAGTGCTCCAGGATGCTATAGAAATTATGAGAGCTTTGCGGGAGGCCATACTGCACAGTCCTGACCGAGTGGTACAGCCCCACCTATTCCAGCAGAGCTCCAAGTTTGACAAGAACAAATCCAACCATCCTGCCCCACCAGGATCTGTTGAAAGAATGAACCCACCCGAGCGGGCGAAAGTCGATGGGAAAATCACCCCTGGCCTTCATGAACTGGTTGATGAAGGTGGTGCCAAGTTGAGGGGTTTCTCCTCTCGAATATTCAGACCTGACTAATTCGGGAAACAAACCAAAGACCTCTTTCCCATGGCCGGCAAAGTGCATTTCTTTAGCACCTAGTCTGCCAAGAGAGACACCGGAGATAAATCGGGAAAGATCCCAGTCCATCGCACGGTGAACAGACATATGCTGAAGATAAGATAGGGGATACATTCTCTTCATATTGGGAAGAAAGAACCTCTTATCCCCTATCTGACGGAGCCACTTATAATCTCCGTCGTGCAAAATCCTATCTTCCTCGTCAATGTCGTTACCAAAGAAGAAAACAGGCTTCTATAATGGAGTGCGAGAATCCGTCTCAAACAGTCCATCAGAGATTATCTCTCGGAGGGTCACCATACTGGCCTTAGAGATCCTCTCCTTTCGCTCTTTCGACTTACCAGTAGTCACAGGAGCAGTTTTTTGCAGCATGAAGGTCAGATTACGATCAGCGCCACCTACATGCCCAAAGTGGCACTTTTTGGACAAAGGGTTGGAGGAGTATCGTACTGCAAAGAGAACAACACTTGGTTAGAACCTAAAAGAAAAAGGATAAGTGTTTGAAAATCAAACGCAGGGAGAATCCAGACGCGGAGATCAGTAAATCTGCGTCCAAACTCAAAGAATGCGAGGCTTTTATGAAGCCCGCGTTTCAAAATCCAGAACTTAGAAAAAATTTCTAAGTATCGGATTCAGACGCGAGATTTATTAAAACTTGCATCTGATCTTACAAGACGCAAGAATTATAAGAAGTCTGCGTCTGAACTCCTCACACTTAGAAAAATTTTTGAGTGCTGAACTCAAGACACAGGGCTCAATGAGGCCCGCATTTAGCAAACAGATACGGACTCAGATTGATGAAGCAAAGATGTAGAAGTCATCAAACTCGCATCTTGTCCACCAATTCAAGAACCGCGTCTGACAATCAAACACGAGCACGAGCCCCGTGTTGGCGGTTCACATTCAAGAGGGACTTAGGAGTTGAAAGAACTCTATAAGCCCCTTTAATGGCGAAAACCCAGATCAGATGGTTGTACTACCTGAAATAGGGGCCTCTTGTGTGGAAGAACGGCCCATTTGAGTCTCAGGAGCAACAGCCTTCGAGGACGAAGCAACATGCTTGCTTTTGGTGCATCGCAACTGTGGAATCGGTGTTGAAGACGACAAAAATGGAAAAAGCTTTAAGCTTTTCTTAACCCTAAATGTAATGGTCGACGAAGAAGAAGAGTCTAATGATGACTCTTGAAAGACTGTTGTCTTTTATAGGCACAGTGATCCCTAGAGATACGCGGCGCTTGGCTCGAGGCCTAATCCTCATCTGACGCATGGCATGCATATTAATGCAACGTAAAATTCGCGTGCCAAAGGAGAGATGTCCCTTCAACTCCGCCGGACATGTGGCAAAGCGCCCAAAACACGGATTCGTGTTTAACAAAAATGGCATCCCTCCCAAAGTCGCGTCTCTTCAGCAAGGCCAAAGCCGCGCCTAGTTCACAGAGTGAGAGCTGCGTCTTCATCTTATAGATCGCATCTCTACAAGAGCCGTGTTTCTTCAGCAGATGCGTCCTCGCTCCAAGTGAGGACTGCGTCCTTTTAAAGCAACATGATCCCTATGTCTACAAGACTTGCATTTAGTCTTTGCTTTTGCAATTTAGTTCAACAGTATACTGGCACAAGCAGATGACTGTTCAACCCTGATTCAAAGTACACCAACAACAAGCTTAGAGCACTGGGGAGGTCTAAACTGCGTATCTAGACACTAGCTATGATCATTTCTGGCGGCTTCAAAGGGTTTCACAATACACTCACGAAGACCATATTTCAAACAGGATCAAGCTCAGGGCATCTCAAATGATTGTCAGTCCAATCATGAGAAGTATGAATTCAACCGGAGTCCAAAGTATTTCGATATCCGTCCCAGTCAACCGCGAAATATCAAAAATTTTGGAGGGGGTTCTGTAGGCTGTCTAAAAATCACTAAAGACAGGTCATCAAAAGCAGAGTCCAAACTCCAGACGCAGGGCTAATCATAGCCATCATAGCAGCATCAAGACGCGAGGGTCGAAACCGCGTCTCAGCATCACTGCAGCATCTAGGCGCGAGGGTTGAAACCCGCGTTCACTGTAGCATCAAGACGCGAGGGTCGAAACTTGCGTCTCAGCATCACTGCAGCATCAAGACGTGAGGGTTAAAACCCGCGTCTCAGTATTGCTTCAGCACCAAGGCGCGAGGGCCGAAATCCGCGTCTCAGTTATAACTGCCCTCGTTATTGGGTCAATTACTGCCCACATAATGAGGAAGTTAACCCCCATTATGGAGCATTTTTAGGGGGCATGTTCACCCCTGAAACCTCTATAAATAACCCCATTTGCTAGGGAGAAGGGGTCCGTTGTTCAGATAATTCTTGGAGAAGAATTTCGCTTGTGAGCTTCCACCAGAACGAAAGAGAGTTTTAACTCTTCGAACAACTTGCTACGAACAAGTTAATCTTTTCCTACAATCTCTTTGAGATTCCTATTTGACAGGAGCTGTGTTACTCCGTTTGCCATCCAAGGAGAGGATTCCCAAGAGGTCCTGACGTTCACCCGGTCAACGAAAAACAAGATTCACTTTCCACCGCCACATCAAGAATCTAGCATTAACAAAGGGGAGATTCAAGTGTAAACATCTCCCCTCCCTTGTAGTCGGAGTGTTAATCCGCTGTAATCTTTCATTTGATTCAAGAAAATTTTACAAGGAACTTTCTCCCACCAAACATTAATGTTGTTACTATGATTATCATCGAGTTATTCCAGTGATCTAGGTAACTTGTACATTAAATAATCTTGATAAATTAATAACATGACATTAAACAACTTACACTGGGATTGGGAAAAATGATGGAGGAGACAGTGTATTTTGGATGGACCTAAGATATAGGTTGCGCAGCTGAAAGAGGGTTCCATGCAGGGTTCTCTGGGGTGACTGACACCCCGTCCTATTCTTATTCCTGTCATGCATGTTATACATGTTCTTGACTATCTTACGGTAGGTCCGGTTCAGCGCCAGGTGTCTAGGCCGTGGTCCCGGGAATGTACGAGACACACCAAAGTATGAACAATGTCTCCAACTGATCAGTTTCATTAACATAGGACCCTGATTGACACATGTAGTAGGCGTAGTATGAGATACATCTATTACATGTGACAATTGGTGTTCACTGACATAATTAATATACTGTAACTGATTGTCTTTGCCTTATACATGTATGATGTTGGACACTCGATCTGATTTGATTGGACATTTGATTCTAGTATTGACTGACTATACCGACCTAATATATATATATATATATATATATATATATATATATATATATGATAGACACTTGATTGTATACCTGATTGGACACATACTCCACTGTGTGCTATCTACATTACTGTTTATTTACTATGCCACTTTTTATTCCAGTATATATATATTTTCTTTATCTGCTCACATGTTATTTGCACGCGCACTTTTCAGTTTATCCTTACACATTCACTAGGAGTTCTGACTCTCTAGATTTGCATATCCAGATTTGTGGCTAATTTTTACTGATTAAGTATTTGGAGAGGATTACATGTGTGAGGAGAAGCTGGAGTCTCTCTCTTCTTGATTATAGATATTTTTGCTCTTTTATTCATGTTATTTCCTTATTCTATCATATCGTATCCAGTTATCATTTCTTTCCTTTATTCATCACTATCATTGTTTTAGATATTTATATGTTATATTGCAGTGATATTAATTTATCATAGTAGATTTTTATAGCTTGTTCAGGTTACTTTAGGCTTAGCGTGTATACGTGGTGTATTTTCCTCGCGTATATACGTCGCCGACTCTTGTGGCAACTCCATTTTGACGTATTTTGGGAAGCGGGGCGTGACACCAAAGCTTTGCCACAGTAACCAACCAGCGAGTTAACGCTGGCGCGCCTAGGACTGAAAAACTCGCCTAAATCACAGAAAAGAAGAGCATTGATTGCGTTCTTCTGCCTTCTATGTTATTATGAATAACCAAAGTACCCCTAGAGACTTAGGTATAAATTTGTTCTACAGTGCCACTTAGAAGAGGTATCTCCTAATCGACTATACTTTACCTTACTTGAGTTCACCTCAGATTTGGGCTGACTCAGGCACCAAAGGGTTTAGGCCAAGAGCCATCTTGACCTCCTCAGACTTATTTGCTAGTTTTGTCGGGCAAGGTATCTAAGCCTAGTGTGACAAAATCAATCCCACCTCTACTCAGCCCAATTTATTAGTCCACTAAATATCTACTGCCAAAATCTGATGAAATAACTGCATCAGTTTTGAGAATGGTTGTTTACCTGCATGCCGTCACTACTCGAAGCAAAATCAAAGTACATAGACTGTTGCTCTCACCTCAACTCGAGCGAAGGATATCAACTCCCCTCACCCGAATCCCCGACCGACCTGATTACCACATAACTCTAAGCTCTACAAGAGAATCTGGAAGTGCTGGTAGCCCGGGGAGCACAACTAAAACCCTCAAGGGCCCATTTCAAAAGGAGGGAAGAGGAGGATGATCGCCAGGAGGAGGAGAGGTTCTTAGGATCACCCACTGGCAGCCGAATAGCGAGGAGGTAAGAGAGGGATTAAAAAGGGAAATAACCCATTCTCGAGAGAACAGCTTAAGGGTTAGGGAATGCTCTAGAAATTGGAGATCCGAGTGATGCTCGCGTCGTCACTCGAGGTTGTGTCATGAAGAGAAAGTTCATAATGACCACAAAAAGGAAGTTTTTTTTCATTGATTTTACAAAGGGAAAAACTTATAAAAATAAGTGTCGAGGAGCTAAATTACAAGTAATTCTTTGCAGTAAGAAGATTACAGGTAGATCTCTTCTGAGATTTCTGGAGAAGTGTGCTGGTAGGAATCTGATCAGCGCGCGATCACTTTATCCCTTTTACGATGCGATCGATCAGACAATCGGACTGCCGCCTGATGGGATTCCCTTCTCTCCTAGTTCGGGGAATCGGAGAACAGTAGGTCGATAGAGCCCTCTTATTACTTCTCGAGCTGTCTCCGCTTGGGAATTCCTTCTCGCCTAGTTCCAGAGATTCCTTGAGAGGGAGGAAGATCTTAGGGTACTAGTACCCTGATTAGAGAAGTAATTCTCTGTGTTCTTGGAAGAAAGAGAGTAGATTTCTGATCTCCTCTCTATCCTTAGCCGTTTCTCCCCCTCTTTCCCAGCCTCTTCTCTGTATGCCTCTGGTAGGCTATTTATAAGGAGGAATAGGGTATATAATTGCCCTGAAAATTTGAAAACAGATTGAGTCAATCTGTTTTACATCTGGAAAGTAGCCTTACCACGAGACTAGAGACAGCTTTTGTGAAGCTAGGAATAGCAAGTAGCGCTGATCCCTTGATCCGCTCTGCTAAATGAGAGATACTTCCTTGATTCTTTTTAAATAACTGAAAGTTCTCCACTGATCTTCTCACCTGATTGGGAGAGTCAAAATATTATGGCAAGCAACTGCCAAATTTAATCTCAATTAGATTTGATCTCATCTAGGGATTTGATCAGTCAAAAGTGACCATAAAAGACCCACAGCGGAGTCGTGGCGTTGAGCTCATGGCGGAGCTGGGAGAAGCATCTGGCGAAATTAAAAGAAATCTGTCAAGTCTGCTTGTTAAATTTGCCAAGCAAGCAAGGCTTAGGACTTGGCCTCTTCAAGGTTGAGCCGGTCTTGCCATATAGGTGGGGTCAAGACTGTATCCCTCTGGGCCAGTCTGGCCCAGCCATATAGGTGAGACTAGGACTTGGCTTTTGCTGAGCTAGTCTATCATCACTGTGCAAGCGAGGCTGTCTCTGCTTAACTGAAATCCATCTTTAAGGTACAACTGGATCGGATATGAATTGCTTCGCCCAAAGAATTTGACTTAGCATACCATCATTGCATTTTTCTTTTGATTTAATGCTAACTCGTTATCAGTTTGCATTGTAGGGAACCGTGCTCGCCAGTTTTTCTTCTTGATGAAAGAGACTAGAAACCTGCTTCTTGATTTTTGAGTTGAAGCATTGACCATAACAGGAGGAACATACTGGAGCAGCTGATATGCGTTCCAAAAAGAGATTGGTAGTTGCTTATCCAAGATGATCCACTCCGGGAAGGGGTTGGTAGTCGCTTATCCGAGATGATCCACTTCGGGAAAGCGGGCGTCACCTGTAAGGTCTCGGATCCTTCCTTTGCCAATTTTAATCAAAGAAGATCCAGCTTTCTGGTGGCAATTAGTCCTTTGTCAATTTTGATTACGGAAGATCCAGCTTCCTTTGTCAATTTTCATCAAAGAAGATCCAGCTTCTTGATGGCAAAATCTTCCATTGAGCGAAGAATTACGGCCTTATGCAGGAGGAAGACCCTTCGTGTCCAGTTGGGATGGTTCATCACCCTGAAAATTTAGGATGATTCTATTGTATGAAAGACAATCTTGATGCAGCATCAATGTATCTTTCCTTTTGAATTAATAAAAAATTTTATTTCTCGCTTGTCTACTTTGTTTCCCTCCTCTTCCTTTTGAATTTTGAAGGCAATTGGAATGGATCAGTTGAGGAAAGAAAAGTTCTTAGAGGAGCTAAACTTCCTGCGAAGTTAAAGATAGATTTTCAGCCAAGTCAGGAACGAGCTTCCAGCGAAGCTAGCATGAATTTTCTGCGAAGTTAGAGCCGAGCTTTTAGCGGGGCTAAGGTTCATCTTTCAGCGAAGTTACTCAAACATCGCACGAGGTCAACGCTAAATTCCAGCGAAGTTGGCCCTCAGCGGAGCTGATAGTCTGGCGTCTCGGGAAAGCGCTTAGGCGCCGTTTCAAATTAATTTGAAACGACCGCCTGCACTCTTCTCGTGGAGGCAAAATTTAGGCAATCATCAGCCTATAAAAGCCCAATTGGGCTGAAAAAGAAGAACTACTTCTCTTTGAATTTTCAGAGAACACCAATCTCTTCTTCTTCTTTCTTCTTCATTTGATTCTTTAAGAACTTTTCGGTTCCTCCATGGCCCCCAAAAGACAAGCAGGCAAAGAGGCAGCAGCCTCTACGACGAAAGGGCCTCCTCCTCCTCCTCCAGTCATTGAACGCCCCATTACGGGTAGGGATTTTTCTCTTTTTCTCAGAGATTTTCATCTCTTTTCGAAGCCAATTTTTGGCTGTTTCATGATGAATCTAGAATGATTCATTGTGATCCGGTGATCTTAGGGAGTTCAACTCCCTTAATTTTCTTTGCCGAATTTTTAGGGGATTTAATTCCCCTTAATTTCTCAACTAGAAATTTAGGAACCGAATGGTTTCTTTTCCAAGCTTCTGTGCGAAGCTAACCCTTAAGTGGTCACATCCTGTCGAATAACAAGATGCGAAGCTAGCCTTTAAAGCGCAGCTGGAAAAGGACTTTAAAGTCCTTATAATAACTTTAGGCGTTAATGCCCTTATGGCGAAGTTAGCCCTTGAGGGCTTCTTCGCATTCTGTTTGGCGATAGAATGCTAGGCGAAGCTTTCAGAGCGAAACTAACACTTGGATATTTTCTACATTTTGCCCTCGTGCAGAATGCAGAGCCAAGCTGAGTTACGAAGCTGAGCTTCGGGGCGAAGCTAATGCTTGGCTCGCTTCGCTCGGGGAGCGAAGCTCTGCCTTAGCACAATTATTTTTCTTGCCTTAGCTTTCTTCAGTAAATGAACTAATATAGTTTCTTCTTATTTTTGCAGTGCACTATACTCCTGGTCCTCTGAACAGTCTCTTTAGAACTGCCAGGGGGCTGGACGACAATGTTAGCCTGCAGTTCCAAGGGCAGGCTTTACTATTCAGTGAGCGGATTGCTCTCGGTCGGGATACCCTTATATACGTCGGAGATCAGTGTACTATGAGGAGCATCTTAACTACTGCTCCTCTTGAGGATTCTGACCAAAAAATCTATTGAAAGTCCGGCTTCATGTTTGAGGATGCAGCGCCAGATACCGATCATCAGCTGCTAGCCGGAGAAGGGCAATGGATCTTCAATCTAGATGGCGAGAAGTATTATCTCCCATCTAGCAAGCGTCATTTTCTACTGTCTTTTTTCCAATGCGTGACGAGGGCTCGGAAGATGCAGTGGCTAGTGACTCGAACTACTACTCCATTCACGTGTGGAAATTGATAGCTTCGCCTCCTGGTTATACAAGGACGAGTCCTCCTCGCTACATATTGTGTCTCCACCTTGGGAACGTACTTCCGGACATCCCAGTGGGAGAAAATCCCGTGGTTTCTCAGACTTTTGAAAATCAGTTCTTCAAAGCTTATGATAATTATCCAGCCACTGATTTCAGGACCCCTGGGTAGATTCACCCCCTAAGGCCTGGTGGAGAAACCTGACCTTATATGTCTTGGTCCATTTTGAGGAGATCTGGAGAGACTGGGGCTCTACGAGGCCATCAGGGCGACCTGTTACGGCATCCAGATGAGCGTGGCGAACTTCTACGCCATCTTTGAGCTATACTGTCCAGCTACAAGGACTTTCTTCACTCCTGTAGGCGAATTGGGCATGGCTTTGCACGAGATGTGGGAAGTCTCTGCTCTACCCTTGGGATCTCTCCCATATGAAGAATATTTCCTGTGCGAGACGGAATTGGCACTTCTGGAGAAACAGGAGTCCGCCTTGTTCGAGACTTACTGGGAGTTGATGTGCCACCTTTACATTTGCTTGAGTATGCATGGGAGCCATAAGGGAGCTTCATGTAATTCGAAGAGTTGGGAGAATTATTTGTTCCCCAACCTGGAAGATGCTCCTGAAGCAGCTCACTACGGGGTTGCAGATGAGGATATTTTTTGAAGGATGTAGGAACACTCCCATGGGGACATGATTTTGGAAGAGGATGATGGACCTTACGAGAAAGGTGATATTCTCTGGAGTTTTCATCATCAAGCTCGTCGACCGATGTCTCGGAAGGCCCTTTTGGCTGGGTTTTTATCGGTTTGGCTGAAGAGATGCGTGGTGCCGTCTCTCTCCAGCGACGTCATCCTTCTGACTGTCTTATTGCCGGCCGTTCGTCTAGTCCACGGTCGTTCCCTTGGACTTCTCCCGGCAATGGTGTGTTGTATGCAGCAGGGCCTTCATGCATTGACGGAGGCTTTCTGTAGGCCACCAACGACGAAGAGGGACAAAGGTACTATTCTTCCCCGCGACGGACCAAACCCTAGGATGCTTTGCCATACACCTATCTGATGGGATGGTTCACCCTTCACTGCCCTTTCATTATCCAAGCCGGAGAGGAGCCTCCAGAAGGTGTCCAAATGGCGCTTCTCCGTCGATTTGAGGGATGTTCGTGGTTGTTGACTTATGTGGCCGCGGTTAGCAAGTTGTTACGCCGGTATGATGTTTACAACCTTTTTTGCTGCTTTCCCTACATTCGCGATGCGGGCTACGGCGAAGAATTCAAGGATGTAGGAGATGGGCGGACGTCGTTGAGCTGGGGAGTCTTCGAATGGCTGGTTAGCATCCGGCCATCCCATCTGGTGTACATGAGTGGGGATACCTGCTACTTGGAACCCTACGTTCGGAGTCGGTTTGCTCGTCAATTTGGGTATGACCAACTGTACGTAGGTAACCCGAACACCAGCCTAGCCTTTATGGGGAGCCTCATTGATGGTGCTCGTGTCTGGCGGTTCTACATCGCTGGATGTACTGAGGCGCAGCTGTGCATGCCGCTGAGGACTCCGAATCTTTAGACAACTTTGGGTTCTATCAGTGGTACAGAACTTCAAACTCCACACCAACTGGGTTTTCTATTAACTCATTTGGCATGAAATTGATCTCTCAGCGGCTAAAGCAGAAGGTCACCGAGAGAGGTGAGGGCAGGAGGGTTTGTGTGCCGGGCCTTGGGAAATTCATCATCACTGCTGATAGTGAGGCTTCGGACGCAGAGAGTTCCCACTTTGAGAGAGACGCAGGCGTTAAGGTTCCATCTGATGCTCCTGGTGGGGTGGGCACGACCCCCATGGAACATGTAGAGGTAGAAGAAGTGGAGGAAAGATCCCGATGTCTACTTCAAACGAAAGCGACAAGGCAGATCTCGCAGGAAGAGGGTAGTGAAGAAGCCTCGTCGCTACACTCCCGTCGTTATTGCAGAGGGTGAATCAGTCGCAGTGCCTCCTCCTCCTGCTCCATTAGTCATTAAGCTGTCGGCTTCGAGGCAGACCGTTGGTAAAGCTGTTCATGACTTGAGTAAGATCAGCTCTGTTCTTGCAACATATACTTATATATTTCATACAGCTCATTGTTTATTCTATGATTCAGGAACAGAGATAGCAAGAGACCAAGAGCCGAGGCTGTAGGAGAACAGGAAGATTACTATGATCCCCTGTTCACTTATAAGGAAGGTGACGAGGCTAGCTACTTCATCGTCTCAGAAGACTCTGGAGGTGATGCGGCCGACGTGGGTCCTTCGGGTGCTGGAACCTCAGAAGAAAGTCCCATGGCCTCCAGCTCTTTAGGGTGAACCACAGAGGGCTCGGTGAGTGAAGGTGGGCCTGCTGTCGTGTTGACTCTGCTAAAGTTTTTCCCATAGAGCCTGAGGGGACTGATGCTTCCGTCGAGGAAGTTCGGAGAGAAACTGCGGCCAAGGCGATTGAGGCGATATCATCTTTTGATAATGCTTTGACTTTTTTTGAGTAATTCTTTACTGATATTCATTATGCCTTGCTCAAACTAGGTCTTGCCACAGGTATCCCACCTCTGGGTGCATCGACTTCGAGGGAGCCAGCCAATCTTTCTGAGGGAATCAATGGTGAAGCAAGTACTTCGACTGCGACTGATGCTGCTGAGTTAGATGCCTTGTGTCACGGCTTGCCCTCTTATCAACTTGAATCGGCAAGCGGCCTTAAAGAGACCGAGGGGACAGTGGTTATGGAACCAATTTCACTTCCAACTACATCGGTAAGTGAACTGCCAGTGGTTTCGCCACTTCTGCCTATCCTGCTAATTGCGAAACTGAAGGTGATTGCCAATCCTACTACTCCAATAACTGGTTGTTGAGCCAGCTCTCCCGGAAGTCGTCACCAGCCCTACATCGATTGTGGCTAGTGTACTGGTCTCAATGAGGACTCTTCTGAGATCACCAACGATCCCTCATATTGCTCTAGCCAGTGCTTCTGTCATCCCTTCTATAGTTATGTCAGTGAAACCGGTGGAAGCTTTACCTTCGGGGGCCACTCGTTCACCGGAAGTAGTTGAAGCCGAGAATGAATTTGTGGCTGAGCTAGTCGACAACTTTTATGAGGGCTTGAAGTGATCCATTGCTTTGGTCTTGAAGGGCTCGACTACCTCGTTCTCTGCTTTGAAGGTGGTCCTCTCTCGAAGTATTGACAGCATTCAAGACTTTAGAGGGGATGACCAGGCCGCCACATTGGAGCTTCTAGTAGACAGGCTTGAGAGGGTTATGGACGAATGGCGCCGTCTCAGCCATTCAGATTTGGAGTTCTCAGTTAATGAACAGTTTGCACACCTAGCTACTCAAATGCATGAAGCTCATCTTGCCGCTCAAGAAGCAGCTAAGGCAATTTCTTCCGACTTGAAATCCTTGGAGACAAGGAAAGTAGAACTTAGGGATGCCATAGATGCTTCTAACAGTGTTCTTCTCGACGCTGAGGATAAGATTGAAAAGGCCAAGGAAATGATCAAAAAAACCAATTTTCTTCTGTCCAAAGTCAAATCTGTGCGTCTTGAGGAGATTGCTCGGCTAGAGCAGCTTAAAGCCCAGAATGACGAAGTCCTGCAACAGGAGCTAGCACAGACGGCAACTTTAGTTGAAATTGAGGCTCGCCTGTCCCAGACATCGAGTTTTAATGAGGCCGAGTTGAGGTCGCAGGCACTTATTAGGGCTACCGAGGAGAGGAAGAATAGGTTGGCCACTCTTGAAGAACGAATTAAGTCCTACGAAGCACCCTCTAGCTTGTAATCCGTGTATCCATGTATCCCTCTTTTAGAATCAATAAAAAGTAATTTTATTTGACTCATCTATTTCATTTCCAACTTGTTTTATCCTCTGAATTTTCAATTCTTACTTTCAAGTTGTATTATAATCCTCAAAAAAAATGGAATAACGGTATAACTAATCTAATCAGTGGTGATAAACTGATAGGATTAGTTACACTTTGAGAAATGATTTGATAAATAAATAGTCCCCATTGGACTAAAAGATGAGATTGGATATCTATTGGTTCAGAGGTGACAAACTTGACATAACCGATTAGGGCTTACCAAACTCAGGGTGTTTACTATTCAGAGGTGACGAACTGGATATAACAGTAAGCGAAAAGGGAAACTTGGCTATCTGTCGGTTCAGAGGTAACATGGACATAACCGATTGAGAAGCCACCAAGCTCAAAATTTTGTCATTCAGAGGTCACAAACTGAACATGATGACAAAGAAATAGTCCCTACTGGACTGAAAGATGAGACTCGGCTATCTATCGGTTCAGAGGTAACATAGACATAACCAATTGAGAAGCCACCAAGTTTGAAATTTTATCATTCAGAGGTGATGAACTGGACATGATGACAAAGAAATAGTCCCTACTGGACTGGAAGATGGCTATCTGTCAGTTCAGAGGTAACATGGACATAACCGATTGAGAAGCCACCAAGCTCGAAATTTTATCATTTAGAGATAACGAACTGGACATGATGACAAAGAAATAGTCCCTACTGGACTGGAAGATGAGACTCGGTTATCTGTCAGTTCAGAGGTAACATGGACATAACTGATTGAGAAGCCACCAAGCTCGAAATTTTGTCATTCAGAGGTGACAAACTGGACATGATGACAAAGAAATAGTCCCTACTGGACTGAAAGATGAGACTTGGCTATCTGTCGTTCAGAGGTAACATGGACATAACCGATTGAGAAGCCACCAAGCTCGAAATTTTATCATTCAGAGGTGACGAACTGGACTTGATGACAAAGAAATAGTCCACTAAGGGAATAAGACTTGATTATTAACTCCATGGGGATTTTGATATCTCCTTCGGATGTTATTTGAAAGAAATTGTTAGAGGTATATTGTTAACGTGACAACCAGAAAAGTCTACTGAGAACTGATAGACTTTGAGGGGAGTCTGTCAGAAACTCGCTGGGGAGTTAGAAAATGAGTCCCATAGAAAATCATATGTCAGAGAACTTCATGGGAATTTGTAAAGCAACTTGCCAGAGGTGTGATGTTAACTTGAAAAGGATTCATTTACTGTTGGAGGTGCTTGAACATAATAGTAATTTGAGTGGACCTATCGTTCTATTGAAGAGAATGACAAGCGGAGTTTATTTACTGGGAATGTTAGTTTTATCCGTTGGGGAGCTATCAGAGGTTTAATGTTAACATGATAGGTTAGACTCGTTGATTGGTTGCTAATATTGCATATTTAATATCATATGTCCATACTTATTATAGAATAAAAGCCTGCATTGTCCTAATTAATTGTTTGATTTATTTGCAGGCCCAATTAAGGAGTTGAAGAGAAATGAGCCCAAAGCCCACCAAAATTCTGAATTAAATCAGAATTAATTCGCACCAAGTAAATCAGGGCAAAATCAAGAGGTTGAAACCGGTTGAGAAGAATCCTCTCAGGATCGATCAGTTAAAGCCTAAAATCCAAGGCCATTTCGTCAAAATCCAGGACCCAAACGAAGAAACTAACTCCAGATAAAATCAGAAGGAGAAACCTGGGTGACCCACCAACAGGGTGTGGCCACCTGGCCACACCCTGGCCGCGGAAACGCGACAATAGCCGAATTTTCACGGCAATCTTGGGGAGTTAGGGGAGCGTTTGCTCCCCCGACCTCCCCGGGATTCTGGTTGTTGGGTTTTTGGCCTATAAAAGGGCAATTGTTGTGCTGAAATTGGACGCCAATGCAGAGTTAGGATTTAGACTAGTTTTTTCCATTTTGTAGTTTAGTTTTTACTTTTATGTAACTTGTATGTAGCTTAGGGTAGAAGAAGATTCATGTAAGTAAGAGAGAGAGGCATATGTTGAGAGTGACACCGATGTACCCTCCTCCTTTCTTTCATTGTCTCAAGCAATAAAGGTAAACTTTTATTTATGTTCGTTTCTTTACTTTTTTTTTTTTTGTTTTGCTTTCCTCTTCCTCTCTCTACTTTACCTTGGTTGTTTTGTTGAGTTTACAAGTGAAATCCAAGCAAATATAACTAAGCTACGTGAGAGCCAGCGATAGTTCATGAAGACGTTCTCCTCTTCCAAGATCCGCATCACTTCGTTCTTGTTAGGCTTGACGATATAATGTGCACGGGGACTGAGCTCGAGCTTATGATCTATGCGTTGAACGCCTCCGAAGCAAAAGGTAGAACTTGCACAGGTTTCTAAGCAAGTCATCATCAACCTAGGTAAGTATTTCTTCACTTTTCTTTCTTTCTTTTCTTTTATTTCTTTAGTATAGATCACCACCTCCTCCAACTCTTTTTTTCTCCACTTCATTGTACATAGTCGCTTTTTTATTGTTTTCTGATTTTCCACCTTCTTCATCTTTCATTTTCTTCTAACATAACATAATTATTTTTTCATTTTCACTTCTTAAAAACAGAGAAGAACTCTCGCTTTTATTCTTAACGATTTCAATAAAGAACCGTAAAGCTTCCATCGCAAACCCTCCTTGTGGATCACGACCCGCATAGCCACTTGCTATAGCGGAAGAATTGAGCACTTGCACATTTCCCTTTTTAAGTTCTATAATCTCGTATTTTGTGTGCAGGTTTAGCCTCAATCAAAATTTTGGCGCCGTTGCCGGGGAGGGTAACATGTTTTTTATTGAAATCTGAATTTTTTTTGAAAATTTTTAGAACTAAACGAAGTTTCTTCTCTGTTGCAGGTTACCGGGAAATCAATGCAGGAAATTAATATTGCAGTGACATACAAGTGGCCTTGGGCCTCTGCTCTAGAAAGCAGAGACCAAGGGCCCTCGAATTGCCGCGTTTCCACGGCAAAAGCTGCGGATCCGCGGCAAGGATGAGTTGACTACTAACAGGTTTTTGCAGGGCTGCTTGCTTTGCAAATTCTAGTTCTCTGCAATTCTTTATTTCCTATATGCCATCACATAAGCCTGCTAAATAATCAACAGTAAAATGTTTGTTGCAAAAGTTAAAAATTGATTAGACGTTTGCATTTTAGGCACGCGTTTTTTTTTCAATTCATTTATTTTTACTGTTGAAGAGTGCTGGAGCAAGGTACGTATGCATTGCATTTAGCATAGGACTCACTTCTTGGTTGATTTTCTTTGCTTTGAGTGATTCCTATTTACATATCTTGTACACTTGAACAAAATTATTTTAAGGGCACTAACCCACAACAAGATAAGGTGGGGATTTAATCACCCTTCCTTAGCCCAAAAATCACATTCCAAGCACTCACTAACCCAAGCCTAACTAAAATTGAGTAGACGTTGGCCCTAGGGACATCTCCGACTCAATTAGGAGATTATCCTAAGGGGGAAAAATGTTAGAATCTGACTCCTGCAAAATCAGTGTCTAGGAAAGGGATTGAGGGCCGAAAACCCGAAGGTTGGTGGTTATTTAATTAAGGAACGTCTTTGACGGAAAACCTCCCACCAACCTTGCCCTGACCTGGCTGATTAGCTTGTGGTCAAAGTCTACATTAGACCTCCCGTGAACAGTCTAATCAGTTAGGAGTCGTCTAGGTCATAGGTCTACCCTAACCTAGTTAGAATTTTTTTTTCTTTTATTTGTTTGCTTATTTGTTTGTTTGTTTTTGTTGTTTGTATTCTATTGTGTGATATGGACTATAATAATAATTTTTTCAACTACAATAATAATCCATATTACACACCGACTTCATTTTCGGATATTACCAACCCGGCACATCATAACTTTGAACCTAGTGTGCCGGATTGGTCTTATCCGAATCAATATAACCCATACCCCCAATCTAATAACTATAATTTCCATAATGATTTCAACTCTTCACCGAGTCAGTGGGGATTCACCTCCCCCGAGCATAATTTTCAACCACCTTGTCCTCCTTCTCCACCTAGTCCATAATATTTTCAAGAGTCATACTCAGTTTCACCCGTCCAAAATAGGAAACCATCAATTTTGGAAATGAGTATGCGTGAGTCCAAACACAAATCCTAAAATCTGATGGACTCACAATTTCACTACCACTTCCAAGACAATTCTTCATCTTTTCATCAAAACAATGAACCTATCAACTATGAAAAGATGCTTGAAGCCATGACTCAGGCTCAAAACACTCGTAATCGTGACATAGATATGATGGTCGAATCTCTACGTTCCCACCGTCCTGATGTCACTTACCATTCTGTTAGAGCCGAAGAGTCATGTTGTTTTGGAAATCAAGATTCTATTTCAGAACAACCATTTGAACGTGCCCAAACTCCAAATTTTGAAAAAGATATTGACAGTTTGGCAAGTTATTCCTTTCCTGAAATAGAACTAGAGAATGAATATGATCTTGAACCCCAACTTAGTGATTCAATTCTTCTTCCTGATTCAATAATGACTCCGGTATCTTCACCTGACTTCAATCTTTTCCCGGAGTCAACATTGGATCCTGTACCAATTCATAATGAAATTGAATCACCCATCTTTGAGGATCATATTGAACTTGACCAATTATACACTTTTGAAGATCCTATTGACAAATTGGCAAGTTCTCATTTTTATGATATTGAACTCAATGAGATATGTGACCTAGATTCTCAAATCTGTGATCCAGTTCAACTTTTTGAATCAATATTGACTCCTGTTTTATTACCAAACTTGAATAATATTCTAGAGTCAGTTTTGATTCCATCACCTATCATCCCTGAACTGGAATCACCCATATTAGGTCTCATTCCATTGTTGGAAAACACATGTGGACTTGAGTTTCAACTTCTTGACTTGGACCAAATTTCTGAACCTATTTCGACTCTTGAACCTTTACTTAATTTAAGTCACCTTCCTAAGTCGGTATTAGTTCCTGTCCTTCCTGAGTCCAAGTCAATCATTCTATCATTTCATACTCCTTTCTGGGACGAGGTGGTTGACAAATTTGACTCCGAAATCAATTATGGAATATGGAAATTAGATGGGGTTAAATATTTAATAAGATCCTTTATGGATACATCTTTTTAAGGGTTATATTAAAGATATTTCTGGTGGGTTCCTCCGAGACCCAAGAAAAGTTGATTGGGCCGCGTTTCGTGGACCAATCAGACCACCACCGGAACCACCACCTTAAGGTAACATTTTCCTTCCCTTTCTTCTTTTCATGCATCTATGCATTAATTCATACATTGAGGACAATGCATGAGATAGGTGTGGGGGAGGGTCTAACATAACTTTTCTTTTTCTTTAAAATAAAAAAAATAACATTTTTCTTTACTTTTAAAAACTTTTTGAAAAATAGAAACAATATTTTGACTTATTTTTGTAAGAAATTAAGTTAATTTTATGGAATAGGAAAATCCAAATTAGGATTTCTTATACTTGGTCAAAATAAGATTATTTGTTTGATTTTTAGGGTTAGGAAGAAAATTTGTCAAAGTAATTTAGTCTTGATCTTTACCTTGATGAAATATGCACACTTCATACACTTACACACTTAGGGTTCAAAAACAAAGATTCTTATGCCTTATAAAAAAATATATATATATAAAAAAAATAAACAAATCTAATTATTGATTAGCTAGGTGCTTTGGCCTAAGCAAGCTTTAGTATTTATGCGAAAGATAATTAGATAAGTTTTAAAAAAAATTTAGAGATAAACAAATCTAATTATTGATTAGCTAGGTGCTTTGGCCTAAGCAAGCCTTAGTATTTATGCGAAAGATGATTAGATAAGTTTAAGAAAAATATATATATAAAATCTACTGATTAAGCTGGGTATTTGTGCCTAATAAAGCATAAGTATTCACGCCTAAAAGAGGTTCATATAATAAAATCCTTAGTTTTGTAGCCTTGTCTGCTCGAGTCCTTAAGTCCTAGGGGTTTTTTCTCACCCGGTGCCCTAAGACCGTTTGGTTTGGGAGTCATCGATTAAAGGCTCGTTACATGGGCAGATTAGAAAGCCTAAACTAAGGAATAATACAACAATATATATATATATATATATATATATATATATATATTATATATATATATATATATATATATATATAAATAAATAAGGCATAAAAGTTAGAGTTAATGAACCCTTAGTCAAAATTTTCACAGTCACAAGTGCATATGACTTAGGGTAAAGTAATAGACTAGATGAGAAGTACAATTTGACTCCTTACTTTGATTGATAACAAATTTTTGAATAGAGACTAAGTTTAGGAATGAAAAATTCGGTTTTTCTATAACTTATAGATTGCTTAGATCTTACAATCATATTTCAAATATTTTTCTCTTTCAAAATGCTTTTCGAAAATACTAACTCTTTATTTCTCTTTCTTTATGGATTTTGCGGGTGTAATCCGCTGAAAACCCTCACGAGACAAAACTCGTCCTCTAGGGGAAACCTAGAGGTTTAACGGCTTGTTGCACATGCTCAGTGCAATCGCGTGACCTGCGAAAGTGGTCTAATAATCCTTAGTATAGTTTAGTTGTTTTGCTCGAGGGCGAGCAAAAGATAGGTATGGGGGTGTGATTGGTTGCTAATGTTGCATATTTAATATCATATGTCCATACTTATTATAGAATAAAAGCCTGCATTGTCCTAATTAATTGTTTGATTTATTTGCAGGCCCAATCTTTAAGGAGTTGAAGAGAAATGAGCCCAAAGCCCACCAAAATTCTGAATTAAATCAGAATTAATTCGCACCAAGTAAATCAGGGCAAAATCAAGAGGTTGAAACCGGTTGAGAAGAATCCTCTCAGGATCGATCGGTTAAAGCCTAGAATCCAAGGCCATTTCGTCAAAATCTGGGACCCAAACGAAGAAACCAACTCCAGATAAAATCAGAAGGAGAAACCTGGGTGACCCACCAACAGGGTGTGGCCACCTGGCCGCGGAAACGCGGCAATAGCCGCGTTTCCGCGGCAATCTTGAGGAGTTAGGGGGAGCGTTTGCTCTCCCGACCTCCCCGGGATTCTGGTTGTTGGGTTTATGGCCTATAAAAGGGCAATTGTTGTGTTGAAATTGGACGCCAATGCAGAGTTAGGATTTTAGACTAGTTTTTCCATTTTGTAGTTTAGTTTTTACTTTTATGTAACTTGTATGTAGCTTAGGGTAGAAGAAGATTCATGTAAGTAAGAGAGAGAGGCATATGTTGAGAGTGACACCGATGTACCCTCCTCCTTTTTTTCATTGTCTCAAGCAATAAAGGTAAACTTTTATTTATGTTCGTTTCTTTACTTTCCTTTTTTTTTGTTTTGCTTTCCTCTTCCTCTCTCTACTTTACCTTGGTTGTGTTTGTTGAGTTTACAAGTGAAATCCAAAGCAAGTATAACTAAGCTACGTGAGAGCCAGCGATAGTTCATGAAGACGTTCTCCTCTTCCAAGATCCGTATCACTTCGTTCTTGTTAGGCTTGACGATATAATGTGCACGGGGACTGAGCTCGAGCTTATGATCTATGCGTTGAACGCCTCCGAAGCAAAAAGGTAGAACTTGCACAGGTTTCCAAGTAAGTCATCATCAACCTAGATAAGTATTTCTTCACTTTCTTTCTTTCTTTTCTTTTATTTCTTTAGTATAGATCACCACCTCCTCCAACTCTTTTTTCTCCACTTCATTGTACATAGTCGCTTTTTTATTGTTTTCTGATTTTTCACCTTCTTCATCTTTCATTTTCTTCTAACATAACATAATTATTTTTTCATTTTCACTTCTTAAAAACAGAGAAGAACTCTCGCTTTTATTCTTAACGATTTCAATAAAGAACCGTAAAGCTTCCATCGCAAACCCTCCTTGTGGATCACGACCCGCATAGCCACTTGCTATAGCGGAAGAATTGAGCACTTGCACATTTCCATTTTTAAGTTCTATAATCTCGTATTTTGTGTGCAGGTTTAGCCTCAATCACTCGTCATTTCGCAAGGGATATGAATACATTTTTATGTGGTCTTACTATTCCATGGACGGGAATTGGTAAGTGATTTTGGTGACGGAATCAAATGGGAACAGGTCCCTTAGGATTTTTAGCAAATTACCAACGGATTTGATATGCCTTTACCAATTACCATTTGAGTTGGGCTAGTCATGTTATTCCTCTCAGTATGATGAGTTGTCAAGGACTTATGTTGGGCTTAAAGGCCAACATTTTCCACTATCCTTAGCCGTTAGAGGCGTTGGATTATTTTGTTACTTAGAGTAACACGATGCTTCTCCTGGGTTCTCACTTTGTAGGTGAGTTGGGGATTAAAGGAGTAAACATGTCTCCCGTGAGATCCTGATCTGAAGGTCTTGATCAGAGGTGTAATGTTAACTTGATCATGTGAAGGATCCTATCATGGATAATACTTCTTTAAGAACCTGCCATTGATTGGCATCATAAGTAAGTCACCATCGGATAAGGTGATATGCCCCGTTTGAATAGACTGTTTCTATTACAAACGGTCCTTCCCATTTGGGCTGAAATTTGCCTTTTATTTTGTGTGTCATGATCATCGATCGTCTGACGGCTAAAACCAAATCTCCTTTCTGGAAGACTCTTGCTTAACCTTCTTATTGAAGGCTTTTGAGATCCGGACTTGATACAACTCAATGTGTTGCTGACCTTGCAACCGCTTCTCATCTAGGGCTTCGAGCTCATGGAGTCACAACCGATCGTTGTCCTCTACTGTCATCTTAGTCATCAAAGCGACTCGTAATAACGACATGTGAATTTCTAATGGTATGACTGTTTCGCACCCGTATATCAGGAAAAAAGGTGTATTACCCGTCGGGGTCCGAACCGTGGTTCAGTAGGCCCAAAGACAGTCACTAAGCTTCTCATTCCAGTCTCGCTTATTTGATGTAATGAATTTTTTGAGTAGCTTAATAATTATCTTGTTGAATTCTTCTGCCAAGCCATTAGCGGCAGGGTTGTAAGCGGTTGATGCCACATTCTGAATTCGGTACTTATCACAGAGCCTAAGAATACATGGCTTGCAAATTGGGGACCGTTATCATGGATGATCCGCCTAGGGACACCAAATCGATGGATGACATGGTGCTTGATGAATTAACCACGTTAGAAGTTTTAACTTCCAGCAATGGTATAGCTTCTGCCCACTTTGAAAAGTAATCGGTTATTGCTACCGGTGACCTTTTGTTGAAGAGGGGCTGATTGACCCTACAACATCGATTCCCCACGCTTCAAATGGCCACGAGGCAACAGTTGGATGAAGCAACTCTGGAGGCTGATGTATGAAGTCTGCATGAATTTGGTAGGCCTTACACCTTCGTGCATATTGGATAGCATCGGCTATCATGGTTGGCCAATAATACCCAAGCCTGTGCAATCGGTCCTTGAGTTTTGGACCCGGCTGTGAGCTCCGCATATGTCATCATGCGCTTCTTTGAGCATTTCTTGTGCCTCTAAATCAGAAAAGCAACGGAGGAGGATACCGTCATATGAACGACGGTATAGTGTCTTTAGTGTTGGATCATAGTAAAAACGGAGAGACCTTCGTCTGATAGATGCCGCTTCTTTAGGGTCATCCGGCAGCAAACCATGCAAAGCATAGTCAAGGAGGGGAAATTACTAATCTCTTAGTTCAAGATCCATCGAGATGTTATAGGCCTCCTTGGTTCTCAACATATGTTTAGAGCAAACAAGGTGTCGGGTGACCACTGTAAGGTGATACTTGGTGTCGACTGGTAAGGCTAACGCTGTTGCTAGTGGGCATCGGCCTTAGTATTTTGAGATCGAGACATATGACTGATATAAAAGCCATTAAATAGATTAGCCATTTTCGATGACTGCGTGATGATAAGGTACCAAATCTTCGTGACGGACCTCATACTCGCCTTTAACCTGATTGATAATCAGTTTTAAATCACCATAAGCTTCAAGGTAGCGTACCCCCATTTCATGGGCGAGCTGAAGGCCAATGAGTAGAGCATTGTATTCTGCCTCCACACATTGTTGGAGCATGATTCCGTCAGAGAAAATGCTCTAGGAAAGACATGGTTTTGTGGTGAGATAAACACAGCCCTCACACTGGCAATGATCTTGCCTTTAGGGCCTATTCGTGATGCTCCATCGAAGAACATCTGCCAAACTTCATCCTCTAAAGTTATATTAGATTCGAAGACTTCATCCGGAATGTCTTCATAAAGTTTTGAGCTTTCTGGAACCGCATGAGCAGCCAAGAACTCTGCAAGTGCCTGGCCTTCAATTGCCTTCTGAGGGACAAAAATCATGTCGTACTGAGACACAAGGAGGGCTCATTTAGCTAATCTAGGATTCAGTGATCCTAGTTTCGTCATGAGAAGACGCAAAGGATTCACTCTGGAAATGACATGTATGATTTGGCTGACCGAATAATATCGTGTCTTTTGCATAGCAAAGACAAGAGCTAAGCATTCCTTCTCAATAGGATTATAGCGAGATTCCGCCCCTATCAGAGTCCTGCTCAGATAGTAAATAGCCTGTTCATGACCATTATCATCTTTTTGAGCAAGCAGAGCACCGAGAGAATAATCCATAGCTTTCACATAAAGCAGGAAAGGTTTTCCTGATGTGGGAGCCACCAAGACCGGAGATTTAATGAGGTATCTTTTGATATCCTCGTAAGCTTCCTGACAGGCTTGATCCCATACAAAAGAGACACCCTTTTTCATGAGTCGGGTGAATGGTTGATAGCAGCCTGAGAGATTTATGATAAATCTTTTGATATAAGCCAGTCTACCTTGCGGGCCTCTAAGTTCTTTGAGATTCTTAAGTGGATGCATGCTCTGAATGACTTTGACTTTGTCTGGGTCAAGATGAATTCCTTTTGATGTAACAATAAATCCAAGGAACTTGCCACTCGAAACTCTCAAGAAGGATTTTATCAGATTCATCTTTAGTTGATGAGCCGCATTATGTCATACATCATTCTCAAGTCACGAAGATGGTCATTCTTATTGCGACTTTTGACAGCAATGTCGTTGACATAACATTCTACCGTCTTTCGGAGATGATCATGGAAAATCATACTCATTGCCCGCTGATAAGTCGCTCCCGCGTTCTATAACCCGAAGGGCATCACGGTATAACAGTATACCCCTAACGGTGTCCGGAATGAAATATGCTTCTCGTCCTCTGGATACATCTTAATTTGATTATATCCTGAAAAACCGTCCATGAAAGACATTCTTTCGAATTCACAAGTATTGTCAATCATGACATCGGTGATGGGCAATGAGAATTCGTCTTTAGGACAGGCTGTATTATGATCGCGGTAGTCAATACAGATCCGAATTTTTCCATTCTTTTTGAGAACGGGGACGATGTTAGCAACCCAATCTGGATGTTGCTCCTCCCGTATGAAGCCGCATGCTATGAGTTTATGGACTTCAGCTTCAATAGCTTCCATAATGTTTGGACGAAATCAGCGCTGCTGTTGCTTGACTGGCTTGGCGTCAGGCTTGATGTTCAGATGATGCATGGCTACTTGCGGATCAAGTTCGGGCATGTCTTCGTAGTTCCACGCAAAGATATCTATATAGTCCTTTACAAGTACCATCAATTCTTCTCTTTCTGCGAGTGATAAGCTCTCACTTATAAAGATGGGCTTAGGGTGATCTTGACTACCTAAGTTAACCTCAATCACCTTATCTTCAGTAGGTGGTTCGCGTTATTCGAATCGCTTTTCCCACTGGAGATCCAATTGCTGAGCCCATGGTTCCTCATCAGTAGCTTCTTATGGCTCCAATTAGTTGCTTGAAGTCATATTAACAGTGAGTTCTTTGAAGAACGTTGCCATACCGACATATGAATCCCATTCGGAGGAAGAGGCAGAACGTGACGGGATTGGTTTGTTATCTTTGGTCGAACCGTTGTTGGCGGTGTAGGTGTAACGTATCCCAACCCCCTACGTGTGTTATCATAGTAATTTGTCAGTTTTCCTCTTGGCACAAAGTTACGCAGAAAATCACGTTTTCCTTTTTCGAATTCAGGCCCTTTCTATGCTGCAGGTTATATCCCATTTTTCTCATCATATACTGCGCTGATCGTGCATAATGGAAAATTATGGGATGTCTGAGTCTGAACTTGATTCCGCGGCTGCAGACCTTCGCAGTTGGGTTTTACCAAATATTATTGGTAATTGACCCTCTTTGGATGGAGGAACCACTAAAATGGATCCATCTATAGATTCCACAAATGTACTTATGCACTTGGCTTATGTAAGGGCATGTGTAGAGAGCTATCCGTAACGGACCCAAATAATTCGATACTCACAGGATAATCAAAGAAATATTATTATAAATTACCCATTCGTCCTCATCTTCAAAAGGAGTGTTACATTAGAGATTATTAAAACATGCTATAATCGGTTCACCGACCAAAATGGCTGGCATGTCTGCTTCAGACTCTGAATCTGCCTCATTGCCACTATCATTGTTGTCCGACAATGATTCTTTTGATGTTTCGCCAACCTCTTGATATAGGAGAGCGTCAGTAAAGTAGTTTTTCACCCCTTTGAATAGTTTCTTCTCAGCGAAGATAGTTCGTACTGTTGCATCATCTTCAACATATTTGAAGCACTGGTATAGGGTGGAGGGGACAATCCAATTAGCGTGGATCCAGGGTCTCCCTAGTAATAAGTTGTATGACGTGTCAGCTTCAATGATATAGCATGTTAGCTCTGACTTCAGGCTCCCTATCTGGCAACGGAGTCGAATCTTTCCAAGTGGATGGTTACTCCCTGCATTAAAACTGTATATTATTGCAGTGGTTGCAGACAACCGATACAGTGGTATGCGAAGGAAGTAGAGGAGCCTTTTGGGGATGATGTTGAGTGCAGACCCCGGGTCAACCTGTACCCTTTCAATGCATGTCGAACCGATGTATCCGATGTAGTACAAAGGTCGATCGTGCTTGTTATCCTTGAGAAGCATATCCTCCGCTATGAAAGTAATAGCAGGTACCTTTGATTGTACATGATGGCATTTAGGACAAGAGCCGAGTGTCACCTTTAGGGATTTCTGGCATATATGTCAGGAATGATTCTGAGTTAGCCAGTGCATCCCTAAGTGCTTCTCTTGTCTCTTTCGAGAGACGAAGGAGCTCGTGTATGTTATACGAGCTGGGATATTAGCCAGCTGGGCCAATACGTCAAAACGAAAGGGCATGTTAAGCCCTGGGCCTGAAGGCTTCTTCAAGACATGGTCAAATCGGATTTCTTTCTGCTTCTCTTTTCCCGTTGTCGGGAGCGGAGCCGGTGTATGTATTTGTACTGACGCCATCTGCTGTTGTGTCTCGTCAGTAACTTTTTCATACTGTTTTAAATATGACTTCCCGGATCGAGTGCCTATTGGCTGAGGTACATCAGCCTGCGTTATGCAAGCGTACTTTTCCCCTTCAGAATCGCTAAGGGAAGCTGTCGTGAGACTGCCATCATCCGACAAGATAGAGATAATATTGCTAGATTTGCCCTTTGACTTGGATTTCTTTGAATCCCGTTGTTCGTCTTGGACAAGGTCTGGGTGTATCCACATGATTTCCCCTGTCTCCAATGTCAAGGGAACAAGACCCTTAATCTCTTGAGTTTTAGCTGAAGGATTCTTTACTTCTAGCCGTGGTGCAGGGGTTAGAAAGGTCCTATCAGGAACTGTGACCTTTGGGTTTTGCCGAACCCGAGGGTCACCATGTTTGCAGTGACTTTCTTTTGTTCTGATTTCGAAGTCAAAACTCCGGCGTCGACTAAAGATTGAATTTTATCCTTGAGGATAAAGCACTTATCAGTAGGGTAATGAACCATCCTATGGAAGAGGCAATAGTTAGGATCGTTCGTGCATCCTATTTCAGTAGGGCGTTGAACTTCTGGCAGCTTCAATTTATTCCCTTTGTGGAGTAAATAGAATATTGCAACCACCTGTTCGTCTTTGAAGGAGTACTGTTTCAGAGGAAACTTAGACTCCTGATTATTAAAGCCGCTCTTTTTGGCCTTCGAATGAACGTTTCCTGACAATTTAACGGACATAGTTTCTTTCCCTTTAGCTTGGAAAGACTGCGCCATGTCGCTGCGCCCCTTATTATTCATACCCAATTTGCCTTTAGGGGTAGACGGTTCGAACTTCTTAGCTGACTTTTCGGCTATCTCAGCTTGTTCGACTAGTTCCTTCCAGGCATGGGCTTTGACAGCCCCATGCGAATCTCCACTTGGTCGAGGAAGTTATGCTTGCATGTCTGCAAGAGCATGGGTATGGCATCCCTGCTGGGCACATCACAGACAAGTTTCTAAACCGTTCAATGTAGTCTTGAACAGATTTGCCCTTCCTTTGTACGAGAGAGGAGTTTGTCCATGGTTACCTCAGTATCATCCTCGTAGAAACGAGAAAGAAATCGAGTTTCTAGGTCAATCTAAGAATTGATAGAGCCCGGAGGAAGGCTTCGGAACCAGTCGAATGCTACCCCCTTCAGGGTGCTAATGAACAGTCTGGCCATAATAACATCATTATCTATAACATTACCAATCTGAGATCAGAAGTAGTAGATGTGCTGGTTTGGCGAGCTCTTGTCACCATATGTATGTAACGTCGGTGGTTTGAACTTCGATGGGTATGGTACTGAATCCCATTCCAAATGTAAGGACAGACTGCCCCTACTTTCTTTAGTTTATCCCTCTGGGTTAGGGATGCAATCTGAGCTTGGAAGCCTTTAAGAACTTCAGCATCCATAGAAGAAACTTTCTTTTACTCCTCAGTCTTGGGTTGTTCATTGTTATGATGTTCTTCCTCATTATGGTTACTCCCGATATCATTATTATTCCGGTTAATGAGGAGTTGGACGAGCATCTGTTGAATGTTGTCTAAGGCTTCCTGTTGAACCTTAGAGGTTTGCTCTTGAGCTTCCAACCGTCGACGGAGGTCATCATTACCGTTATCAGCCATATTTACGGACATTCTATCTGTTCGTACCGAGCTGATTATTGCCGAAGAGGCATATCCTCTGTCTTCGTCCTCCTCATCAGACCATTAGAGTAATCCTTTCATTGGTTCTGGTGAGGTTACTGCAGTTGAGGAGGATGGCTGCTCATAATTGTAGGGTATTGCAACCCTAGATCTGGTATTACAGAAGATACCTTCTTCGTGCACCAAGACTTGGCGTAAGCCCGGACTATAATTCAGATCTGGAGAACTGGAGGGAGGAGAGTTAGAAGCATGTGGCGCTCGTCTGCCCCTACGCGGCTCCTGTCTTCTTCCGATAATATTGACAGATGCAGAGGGCAGATCTGGTAGATTTCGCGATATGCCCCTTTTGTGATGCTTCACCGGAGCTTGTACCAATAGTCAATCAAAAACTGACCGTTGGTCTGGAGGAGTGGCGGGGATTGGTCCTATCCGGCAATGGACTGAGTGGACTATCACCAACTGACATCCCACTTATTGACAACAGGAGGGAGAAGTCCGAAAAGATTCCGACTTCCATTTGCTTGCTAAGAACTCTCGCAGGTCAGACCCAACCGAGTTTAAGCGACTCAGCGTAGAGACTCTAGTGGATCGCGCATTGATGCGTTCAGGTAATTTTGACACCACCTTCTTACTTGCAAGCTTTGGAAACGAAACACAGGTTGATGCATTGTTCCTCTCATCACGACAGAGGTGATTGGCACTAGATAGTGCTTTAGTTCTAGCTTCACGGCTAAAAACTTTGGGAGTGTTTTCCATTGATTTGAAAAGGGGAAAACTTACAATAAAAAGAGTTTGAGGAGCTAAATTACAAGTATTCTTAACAAGATTACAAGTAGATCTCCTCAGAGATTCTGGAGAAGTGTGCCGATAGGAGTCTGGTCAGCGCGCGACCACTTTGTCCCTTTGACGATGCGAGCGATGAGATTCCCTTCTCGCTTGGTTCCGAGAATCAGAGAATAGAAGGTTGGTAGAACCCTCTTGCTACATCTCAAAGCCGCCTTCAATTAGGAATTCCTTCTCGCCTGGTTCCGGAGATTCCTTGAGAAGAAGGTATTGGGGTATCAGCACCCTGAATAGAGAAGCAATTCTCTAAAAGTCTCTGAATTCAAGAGCGCACGGTGCGTCGTGAAGAAGCCTCTGCTTGTGGAGTCCTCTTGTGCGTGTCGTCTGAGGAAGCTCTTCGAAGAAGTCCTCCCTCCTTGTGCCCCTGGTGGGCTATTTATTGGGAGGGCAAGGGTATAACCGTCCCTTGAAAATATGAAAACAGATTGAATCAAATCTGTTTAAATCTGGAAAGTAGCCTTGCAGCGAGGCTAGGAACAGCTTCTGCGAAGCTAGAAATGGCAGGTCGGTTGATCCTCTCGATCTGTTTTGATCCTTTTCATATCGTTGGAGGATTTCCCCTGATCTTCTTACTCGTTTTTAGAAGAGTCAAGAGATTGTGGCAATCAACTGCCGAATTTGATCTCCGATTTGATCTTAATTGGATTTGATCTGATTAAATCTGATCTCATCCGGAGATTTGATTGGTCAAAGGTTGACCGTAGCAGACCAATAGTGGCGCTGCCCGCCTTGAACTTACAGCGGAGCTGGAGGCAGTTTCTGGCGAAGTCCGAAAGAAACTCTTCGGCGGAGCTAGAAGTCATCTGTGGCGAGGCTATCATATACCCTTTCTGCGCAGTTGTATATGGCTTCAGGGCGAAGCTGACTTCCTTTGGCGAAGCTATGGGTTAGCTTCCTGGCGAGGCTTTGAATGGCTTCAAGGCGAAGTCGGGTGATCCTAGCCTCTCAAGTGAGGCTATCCCTTTGGGCTCATGCGATGCTAAGTGCTAGCATCTTTAGACCTGCTGAGGTCTGTTTAGAAACAATCCGGGTTCACTGTCTGCTTGCTGGATCAGTGGAGTCCAAGTTGCTTCCCTGTCCCTCGGAGATGGGTGAAAATTGGTCTTCAGCTCGTCTGTCACTTGTCTTTTGTAAATGTCAACAAGTTTAGACATTGTTTGGGCCAGTAAGAATCTTGTCTTTTTTAAGTGTCAATAAGACCCCCTTCAAAGTTTTCAAAAGTCTGCGATGGTTCAGACTTTGAAATACTTTGAACTGCTTTGATTGGTGGTATGTGGAGTATGAACGTCGCCATGATGGTTGAGTTCAGCTTCGCTTTGAATCCTGCTTTGGGATGTAGATTCGCCAAGGAATCATGTCGATTCGCGTCTGGGTAGCTTCGCGGCTAGGTAAGTTCGCTCTGGAACATCTGTTGCTTTTCCAAGGTCAACTGCTGTGGGCTGGTTATGAGAAGGATTATTTCTTCTCTCGCACTAATCGAGGAAGATATTCTCCCCTTGTGCATTCCCGAGGGAGGATATTCCCTTTCTTCAAGGCGCCATGAGTGCCTTTATGAGGGAGACGTTTCTTCCTTTGCACGGTTCCAAGGGAAACCATCCCTTTTCTCAAGGCGCAGTAAATGCCTTAAATGCGCTCGTGCTTCCACGCTTGAGGCGGCAGCGCTCAGGCCATGGGGCCTATAAATAGGACACTTGAGGTCCTCTGAAGAGAAGTGATCTGCTCTTCTTCTCTTCTCTTGGTTGAGAGAGATACTCAGATCTCTGAAATAGTGGGAATGCCCACTCTGGTCATTATCCGGCCAAGGACTGGTAAGTCTCGATCATCCAGAGACTTTACCAATAAACTTTAGGGAGTTCATCTCCCTTAGTTTAGCTTTAGATTTAATCAGTCGCTTCAGGGATCAATTTCCCTTGTTCTCCACTTAACTGATCTGCAGAGAAGGATTTTAGCATAGCTTCCCAGCGAAGCTATCATCTTGACTTGATCAGAGAAAGATCACTGCATGTTAAGTCTGCTACACAGGCAGAACTTGGGACTTAGTTTCTTCAAAGTTGAGCCAGTCTTTCCATATAGGTGGGGCTAAAACTGTGTAGGATCAGTCTGGCTTAGCCATATAGGCGAGACTAGAATTTGACATTTGCTGAGCTAGCCCATCATCACTGTGCAAGTGAGGCTTATCCTCTGTTTTAACTGAAATCAATACTTGACTGAATGGGATATAAATAGCTTCCCCCCAAAGAATTTGACTTCGCGCTTTTGCAGCTTCTCTGGTGTTTAACTGCTAACTTGTTTCAGTTTGCATTACAGTGTGCTATGTTCGCCAATCTTGTGACTTGATGAAAGAAACCAGAAAATTTCCTCTTGCTTTTCCAGTTGAAGCTTTACTTTTAAGTAGGAGGAACAAACTGGGGCAGTTGATGTGTGTCCCAGAAGAGGTTGGCAGTCGCTTATCCGAGATAATTCACTTCGAGGCGAGGCTGGTAGTCGCTTATCCGAGATGATCCACTTCGGGAAAGCGGACGTCACCTGTAAGGTCGCGGATCTTCCCATTACCAATTGTCATCAAAGAAGATCCAACCTGCTAGTGGCGATCAGTCCTTTGCCAGTTTTGACCAAAGACGGTCTGGCTTTCTGATGGCAAAACCTGTCATTATGCGAAAGATCACGGCCCTGTTCGGGTGGCACCATCTGTCCTGGTGGCACAATCTGTTCTGGTGGCACCTTCTATCATTATGTGAAGGATTACGACCTTGTGCAGGAGGAAGGCCTTTCGTGTCCAGTTGGTTTGGCTTGAAAGTAGATAGGACCACTTGTATGCCTCTTGAGCAAATGATTCTGTTGTATGAAACACAACCTTGATGTAGTATTAATGTACCTTTCCTTTTAAATCAATGAAAGTTCATTTTCTGCTCATTTGATTTTTTGCTTTGCCTTCATTTTGAACTTGGCTAGCGGAACTAAACTCCATGCGGGGTTAAAGATAGAATTCCATCTGAAACAGGAACGAGCTTTCAGCGAAGCTAGCATACCTGTGAGTTCAGCCTATGCCTTCAGCGGAGTTAAGGCAATCCTGTTGGCGAAGTCATTGATGTATTGTGCGAAGTCCGCATTTGACTCATGGCGAAGTTAGCCCTTAGTGGGGCTGAATCAGCGCTTCTCGGGAAGATGCTTTAGGCGCCGTTTCAAATTAATTTGAAATGACAGCCTGTACTCTTTTCGAGGCGTTGTTTCAGGCGATCATCGGCCTATAAAAGCTCGGTCGGGCGGAGAGAGAAAGTCATCATTTCTCTTTGAATTTTTCAGAGCACTTGACTCTTCTTCTTCTTTCTTCTTCATTCAAGAGTTTAAAACTTCCACAGTTCTTCAATGGCGCCCAAGAGACGAGCAGGAAAAGAAGTGGCAACTTCTGCAGCGGAGGGTCCTTCTCCTCCTCCGATCATTGAACGACCAATCGCTGGTAGGGAACTTTCTCTTTCGATTAGAGACTGCCGTCTCTCTTTTAAAGCCGATGTTTGGCTGTCTTTGGATGAACCCAAACAAATGATCAATTATGATCTGATGCTCTTAGGGAATTTGGTTCCCTGAATTTTCTCTTTGATTTCTTGATTGGGGATCCAAGAATTGAAGAGTTCTTCTTTAAGCTTCCAGGCGAAGCTATCCCTTAGGCTATCACATCCTGTTGAATGATAGGGTGCGAAGCTATCCTCTGGAAAGGACTTTAACGCCCTTCTGACGAAGTTAATCCTTAGGGCTGTGCCGCCTTCTGCTTAAGCTTTTCGTAGCGAAGCTAACACTTGAACATTTGTTGCGAAGTGCAGACTTGACTGTGAGGCTAAGCTTTGTTGAGGCTATCACCATGCTAGCTTCGTTCAAAGGGCAAGACTATGCCTTGGCGAAACTTGTGTCTTTGTATTCGCTTGGCTGATGAACTAATCATGATTCTTCTTTGCTTCTGCAGTGCACTACACTCCTGGTCCTTCGAACAATCTATTTGGGATGACCAGGGGATTGGATGACAATATCAGCCTGCAATTCCAAGGGCAGGCTTCTCTATTTAGTGAGCGGAGCTCTCTCGTTCGAGACACGCTTATTTATGGTAGGGATCAACGCACCACGAGGAGCATTCTGACTACGGCTCCCCTCAAAGATTTTGACCGTCGAACCTATAAGAAGCCCGACTTCATGTTTAGGGATGCCGCGCCAGACCCTGATCACCAACTACTGGCAGGGGAAGGGCAGTGGATTTTCCAGTTGGATGGTGAGAAGTTCTACCTTCCGTCCAATAAGCGACATTTTCTTTGTCTTCCTTCCAGTGCGTGACGCAGGCTCAGAAGATGTCGTGGGAAGTGAGCTGGAGTACTGACTCTGTCCACATAGGGAAATTGATGCTTCAGTCTCCTAGTTATGCAAGAGCGGGGCCTCCTCGTTGCATAATGGGTCTACATCTTGGGAATGTGTCACGAGAGATCCCAGTGGGAGAAAATCCTGCAGTGGCGCTGACCTTTGGCAACCAATTCTGCAAAGTTAATGGGAACTACTCAGCCACTGACTTTAGAACTCCAGGCTGGATTCACCCTCCGAAAGCATGGTGGAGGAATTTAACTGTATACATCCTCGCTCATTTCGAGGAGGATGTGGAGAGGGTAAACCTCTATGAGGCCGTCAGGGCGACTTGCTACAGCATTGAGATGAACGTGGCGTGCTTCTACGCCATCTTTGAATTGTACTGCTCAGCTTCAGGGACTTTCTTCACCCCTGTGGGCGAGTTGGGTATGGCCTTGCATGAGATGTGGAAAATCTCTGCTCTGCCTTTGGGATCTATCCCGTATGAAGAATACTTCCCGTGCGAGGCAGAATTGACGCTTCTGGAGAAGCAGGAGCCCGCTTTATTTGAGACCAACAGGGAGTTAATGTGCCACTTGTACATTTGCTCCAGTATGCATGGGGGAAGTAAGGAACCTCCTGTAGCTTGAAAAGTTGGGGAGATTATTTGTTCCCAGATATGGAGAACACTCTAGAAGCGGCTCACTGTGGAGTCACTGTCGAAGACATCTTTGACCGGATGCAAAAGCACTTCCAAGGGGACCTAGTTGTGAAGGAAGACGATGGTCCTTATGAGAAGGGTGATGTCCTTCGGAGTTTCCATCATCAGGCTCGCCGGCCGATGTCCCGGAAGGCACTGCTGGCTGGCTTCTTGACAGTTTGGCTGAAGAGGTGTATGGTGCCGTCTTCGTCGGGTGACGTCATTCATCCGAACGTCCTGCTGCCTGCTGTTCGTCTAGTTCATGGTCGTCCTCTGGGTCTTCTTCTGGCCATGGTGTGCTGTACCCAGAGAGGCCTTCACGCCTTAACGGAGGCTTTTTGCAGGCCGCCAACGACGAAGCGTGGGAAGGGGATTATTTTGTCCCGCGACGGATCTAACCCCAGAGTGGGTCTACCGTACACTTATTTAATGGCATGGTTCGCCCTGCACTGTCCCTCTTTGATTGAAGCTGGAGAGGACCCTCCCGAAGGTGTTCGAATGGCGCTCCTTCGCCGATTCGAAGGATGCTCATGGCAGAAGAGTTACGTGGCTGAGGCCCGTAAATTAGTGCGTCGCTATGACGTCTATAGTCTCTTCCACTGTTTTTCCCATATTCGGGATGCAGGCTATGACGAGGAGTTCAAAGATGCGGGGGAGGGCAGTCATCCCTGAGCCGGGAAATTTTTGAGTGGCTAGTCAACATCCGGCCCTCACATCTATTATATAGAAACGGAGATACCTGCTACTTGGAGCCTTATGTTCCAAGTCGGTTTGCTTGACAGTTTGGATATGACCAACTGTACGTGGGTACCCAAATCTCAATTTGGCCTTTATGGGGAGCCTCATTGATGGAGCCCGTGCCTGGCGATTTTTCATTGCGGGCTGTACCAAGGCGTGGCTGCGTATGCCGTTGAGGACTCCCAATCTTCTAATAACCCTGTACTTTTGCCAGTGGTATGCAACTTCCAACTCCACACCCCTTGGATTCAAGGCTAACAGCTCTGGTGTGAAGTTAATTTCTCAGCGGCTGAAGCGAAAGGTCTCTGAGAGAAGGGAAGGTAAGAGGGTTGGTGTCCCGGGCATAGAAGAATTCGTTGCCGTGGATGATAGCGAAGCCTCGGACGCGGAAAGTCCTCGCTTTGAAGTGGAGGCAGGTGCCGAGACTCTTGCGGCCGGTTCTGGCGTGATGGGGACAGCTTCTCCAAGACATGTAGAAGAAGCAGAGGAGGAAGGTTCTGATGCCCCTCTCAAGCGCAAACGGACAGGTGGGTATCGTAGGAAGGAGTTGGTGAAGAAGCCCCGTCGCCAAGCTCCTACGGTTGTTGTAGAGGGCGAACCATTTGTGGCGGTTCCTCCTCTTGTCCCATTAATAGTTGAATCATCGGTTGCTGAACCGACTACTGGTGAAGTTGCTCCGGACTTAGGTAAGATCAGTTTCGTCTTTTTAATATATCTTCCATGTGTTCCGGACCGCTTATTATCTGCTTCGTGATGTAGGAGCTGAGGCGGTGACGAGCCCGAGAGCTAAGGCGGTCGGAGAACAAGGGGAACATTATGATCCTCTGTCCGCTTACAACGAGGGTGATGAGGCCGGCTATTTTGCCGTCCCGGAGGGATCCGGAGGTGACGCAGCTGACGTTGGTCCTTCGGGCGCTGGTCCTATAGCGTCAAGCTCTTTTGGGTGGTCCACGGAAGATTCGGCAAGCGAAAGCGGGCCAGCCACTCGTGTTGACTCCGCAAAGGACTTTCCAATGGAGCCCGTAGACACTGATGCGGCTGCCAAGATGTTTGAGGGGACATCATCCTTTGGTATTGGTTTGGCTTTTTGACTTTTACTATTTATTGTGCCTTGCCTAAACACAATTTTGTTGCAGATGTTCCGCCTCGGGGTGCGTCAACTTCAAGGGAACCAGACGATCTTCCCGAGGGTCAAGGGGTGATATGAGCACTTCGACCGCGGCGGATGCTGCGTGTTGGACGCGCTGTATGGTGACCTGCCCCCTTATCGGCCTGAGCTAGCCGAAGGAAAGGAGGTTGAAGGGGAGGTAGTCCCGAAAGTGTCCTCACTCCCAACTATATCAATGAGTGAGGTGCCATCAGTTTTGCCAGGTGCGGAGCTAAGGGTGATTACAAGCCCTACTTTCCCAACCCTGGTGGTTGAGCCTGCGGTTCAGGAGATGGTTACTAGCCCTACCTCAGCGGTGGCTAGTGTACTGGTTTCAATGAAGACTCCGCTGAGATCACCGATGACCTGTCATGCTGCTGCGGCCAGTGTTCCCGCCGCTCCTTCCACAGTAGTGTCAACCAGGCTGGTGGATTTTTCTGAAGCTGTCCATCTACCAGAAGTGGCCGAGGTTGAAAATGATTTTATAGGTGACATAGTCGATAGCTTTTATAAAGGCTTGAAACGATCCATCGATCTGGTCTTGAAAGGCTCGACTATGCCATTTTCTAAATTAAAAGTGGTCCTTTCCCGCAGTATTGAAAGTATTTGGGACTTTGGAGGGGATAACCAGGCCGCTGCATTAGAGCTTCTGGTAGACCAATTTGAGAGGGACGTAGAAGAATGGCGCCGTCTCAGCCGTTCAGGCCTGGTGTATTTGGTTGACGAGCAGCTAGCGCACCTTGTCGCTCAAATGCATGAAGCCCATCTTGCTTCAGGAAGCCGTTAAGGCCATCTCTACGGACTTGAAATCCTTGGAGACAAGGCAAGTAGAGCTTGGAGATGCCATAGATGCTTCTAACAGTGCTCTTCTTGATGCCGAAGACAAAATTGAGAAGGCCAAGGAAATGATCAGGAAGGAAAATCTTCTCTTATTCAAGGCTGAACCAGTGCGTCTGGAAGAAACTGTGTGGCTTGAGCAGCTTAAGGCTCAGAGTGACGAACTCTCGCGGCAGGAGTCAGCTCAAAGGGCAACCTTGGTTGAAGTTGAATCTCGCCTGGCCCAGACGGCGAGTTTTAATGAGGCTGAACTAAGGTCGCCGGCGCTTGTGAAGGCTGTCGATGATAGAGAGGCAAGGCTGGCCTCCCTTGAAGAACGGATCAAATCTTATGACGTACGTCTATAGCTTGTAATATATGCGCCTTCATGTATCCCTTCTTCTCGAACTCAATAAAAATAATTTTGTTTTGACTCCCCTGTCGAATCTCCAACTTGCTCTATTTGCTGAGTTGTCGTTCCTAAATTGTATTGCAGCCATTTGAGAGAATAGTTCTTACTGTACTGAATAATGAGACTTGGCTATCTGCCAGTTCAGAGGTCGCAATGACATAACCAGTTGAGAGGCCACCAGAAAGGGTAGTACTTGTCTTTTGTAGATGTCAACAAGTACGGGCGAGACCTGTCTTTTGTAAATGTCAACAGGCTCGAGGTCGAAACTTGGCTGTCTGCTGGTTCAGATGTCGCGATGACATAACCGAATGAGACACCACCAAACTCAAGGTTGGTGATACTTATCTTTTGTAAATGTCAATAAGTACCGAGACCTGTCTTTTGTAAATGTCAACGGGGCTCGGAGTTGAGACTTGGCTGTCTGCTGGTTCAGAGGTCGCAATGACATAACCGGTTGAGACGCCACCAAGCTCAAGGTTGGTGATACTTGTCTTTTATAAATGTCAACAAGCATCGAGACCTGTCTTTTGTAAATGTTAACAGGGCTCGGAATTGAGACTTGGCTGTCTGCTGGTTCAGAGGTCGCAATGACATAACCGAATGAGACGCCACCAAGCTAAAGGTTGGTGATACTTGTCTTTTATAAATGTCAATAAGTATCGAGACCTGTCTTTTGTAAATGTCAACAGGGCTCGAAATTGAGACATGGCTGTCTGCTGGTTCAGAGGTCGCAATGACATAACCGAATGAGACGCCACCAAGCTCAAGGTTGGTGATACTTGTCTTTTATAAATGTCAACAAGTATCGAGACCTGTTTTTTGTAAATGTCAACAGGGCTCGGAATTGAGACTTGGCTGTCTGCTGGTTCAGAGGTCGCAATGACATAACCGAATGAGACGCCACCAAGCTCAAGGTTGGTAATGGAATTTGAGAAAGGGTCTCGTTTTTATTGGTAGAGACGAGAGAATTACTGTCATAGGTTTAATATTAACGTAACAGCGAAATGCATATGTGGTCTTACCATTCTATGGATGAGAATTGGTAAGTGATTTTGGAGGGCTCATTTTCATGGAGGAAAACGAGGGAATCATTATCATAGATTTAATGTTAACGTAACAGCGAAATGCATATGTGGTCTTACCATTCTATGGATGAGAATTGGTAAGTGATTTTGGAGGGCTCGTTTTCACGGGAGAAAACGAGGGAATCACTATCATAGGTTTAATGTTAACATAATAGCGAAATGCATATGTTGTCTTACCATTCTATGGATGAGAATTGGTAAGTAATTTTGGAGAGGGAATCAAATGGGAACAGGTCCCTTAGGGTTTTTAGCAAATCCTCAGCTGTCAACGGGTTTGATATGTCTTTACCAACTACCGTTTGAATTGGGCTAGCCATGCTATTTCCCTCAGCATGATGAGTTGTCGAGGACTTATGTTGGGCTTAAAGGCCAACATTTTCCTCTATCCTTAATCGTTAAGGATGTTGGATCATTTGGTTAGCATATGTGTAACCTTGATTCTCCTTTGAGAGAACCAATATATGGCCAGGTTCCTACTGGTGTATAATCTCACTTGGAGGAAGAGAAAGGCTCTCTTTGCATGTACCTTGGATATGAAGGTCTTGATCAGAGGTGTAGTGTTAACTTGATCATGAGAAGGATCCTTAATCAAGGATAATACTTCTTTAAGAACTTGCCATTGACCGGCATCATGAGTAAATCGCCATCTGAAGTCATAAGACGGTATGCTCCGTTTGAATAGACTGTTTCTATTACAAACGGTCCTTCCCATTTAGGCTGAAATTTACCTTTGGTCTTGTGCGTCATAATCATCGATCGTCTGACGGCTAAAACCAAATCTCCTTTCTGGAAGACTCTTTGTTTGGCCTTCTTATTGAAGGCTTTTGAGATTCGAGCTTGATATAACTCGATATGCTGCTGAGCTTGTAGCCGCTTCTCATCTAGGGCTTTGAGCTCTTGAAGACGCAACCGATCATTGTCCTCTGATGTGATCTTAGTGGTCAGAGCGACTCGCAATGATGGCGTCTGGATTTCCAATGGGATGACTGCTTCGCACCCATATAACAAGGAAAAAGGCGTATTGCCTGTGGTGTTCGAACCGTGGTTCGGTATATCCAAAGACATTCACCAAGCTTTTCGTCCCAATCTCGCTTATTCGAGGAGACGAACTTCTTAAGTAGCTTGATGATCGTTTTATTGAATGCCTCCACCAAACCATTAGCAGCAGGATTATAGGCAGTCGAAGCCACATTCTGAATTCGGTATTTATCGCAGAACCGATAGAATACTTGGCTTATGAATTGGGGACCATTATCATGGATGATCCGCCTAGGGACACCGAACCGATGGATCACATGGTGTTTGATGAAATTAACCACATTAGAGGTTTTGACTTTAACCAGTGGTATAGTTTCTGCCCACTTTGAAAAGTAATCGGTTATTGCCAGGATAAACCGGTGACCTCTTGTCGAAGAAAGGCTGATTGGCCCTACGACGTCGATTCCCCATGCCTCGAACGGCCATGAAGCAACAGTTGGGTGGAGCAACTCCGAAGGCTGGTGTATGAAGTCTGCATGAATCTGGCATGCTTTACACCTTCGTGCGTATTGGATGGCGTCGGTTATCATGGTTGGCCAATAGTATCCAAGCCTATGCAATCTGTCTTTGAGCTTTGGACCTGGCTGATGAGCTCCGCACATGCCGTCGTGTGCTTCTTTAAGAACTTCCTGCGCCTCTGAATTGGAATGGCAACGGAGGAGGACACCGTCATATGAACGACGGTAAAGTGTCTTCAGAGTTGGATCGTAGTAGAAACGGAGAGACATTCGTCTGATGGATGCCGCTTCTTTAGGATCGTCTGGCAGCAGACCATGTAAAGCATAGTCGATGAGAGGAAATCGCCAATCTCTCGGCTCAAGATCTGCGGAGACATTACAGACTTCTCAGATTCTTAACATATGCTTAGAGCATACAAGATGTCGAGTTGCCACTGTGAGGTGATACTCAGTGTCGGCTGGCAAGGCTAGTGTTGTTGCTAATGCAGCAAGAGCGTCCGCCTTGGTATTTTGAGATCGAGACACGTGCCCGATGTAGAAGCCTTCAAATAGATTAGCCAATTCGATGGCTGTGTGGTAATAAGGCACCAAATCCTCGTGGCGAACTTCATATTCGCCTCTAACCTGATTGATGATCAGTTTTGAATCACCATAGGCTTCGAGGTAGCGTACCCCCATTCTATGGGAGAGCTAAAGACCAATGAGCAGAGCATTATATTCCGCTACATTGTTGGAGCATGATTCTGTCAGAGAAAATGCTCTAGGAAGGGCATGATTCTGTGGGGAGATAAACACAACCCCCACTCCGGCAATAATCTTGCCTTTAGGGCCCATTCGCGATGCTCGATCGAAGAACATCTGCCACACTTCCTCTTCTGAGGTTACATTAGAGTCGAAGACTTCATCTGGAATATCCTCGTGAAGTTTTGAATGTTCCCGGACTGGATGTGCAGCCAAGAACTCTGCAAGGGCCTGGCCTTTAACCGCCTTCTGTGGGGTAAAGATCATGTCATATTGAGACAAAAGAAGTGCCCATTTAGCCAACCTTGAATTCAGTAATCCTGGCTTTGTCATGAGAAGGCGCAAAGGATTCACTCTGGAGATGACATGTATGGTTTGGCCGATCAAATAATGTCGTGTCTTCTGAACAGTGAAGACAATAGCTAAACACTCTTTCTCGATAGGATTGTAGGGAGATTCCGCTCCTACGAGAGTCCTGCTTAGATAATAAATGGCCTGCTCGTGACCATTGTCGTCCTTTTGAGCGAGGAGGGCACCAAGAGAATGGTCCAGAGCTTTCGCATAAAGCAAGAATGGCTTCCCTGATGTAGGGGCCACTAAGACTGGAGGCTTTGTGAGGTATCTCTTGATGTCTTCATAAGCTTCCTGGCAAGCTTTATCCCATACGAAGGAAGCACCCTTTTTCATGAGTCGGGTGAACGGTTGACAGCGGCCTGAGAGATTTGTGATGAATCTTCTGATATAAGACAGTCTGCCTTGCAAGCCTCTAAGCTCTTTGAGATTCCTCGGTGGATGCATGCTCCGAATGGCCTTGACTTTGTCTGGGTCAAGATGAATCCCTTTTGATGTAACAATGAACCTAAGGAACTTGCCACTTGACACTCCCAAGAAGGATTTTGTCAGATTCATTTTCAGTTGATGAGCCCGCATTATGTCGAACATCGTTCTCAAGTCACGAAGATGGTCATCCTTGTTGCGGCTTTTGACAGCAATGTCATCGACATAGCATTCCACCGTTTTTCGGAGATGATCGTGGAAGATTGTATTCATTGCCCGCTGATAGGTTGCTCCAGCGTTCTTTAGCCCGAAGGGCATCACGGTGTAGCAGTATACCCCCAAGGGTGTTCGGAACGAAGTATGCTTCTCATCGTCGGGATACATTTTAATCTGATTGTACCCTGAAAAGCCGTCCATGAACGACATTCTTTCGAATCCACAGGTGTTGTCAATCATGACATCTGTGATGGGTAGTGGGAATTCATCTTTAGGACAGGCCGTATTGAGATCACGGTAGTCAATGCAGATCCATATCTTCCCGTTCTTTTTGAGGACTGGAACGATATTAGCAACCCAATCTGGATGTTGTTCCTCCCGTATGAAGCCACATGCAATGAGCTTATGGACTTCAGCCTCAATAGCTTCCATAATATTTGGGCGAAACCGACGTTGTTGCTGCTTGACTGGCTTGGCGTCGGGCTTGATATTCAGACGGTGCATGGCGACTTGTGGATCGAGTCTGGGCATGTCTTCGTAGTTCCATGCGAAGCGTCAATATACTCCTTTACGAGTATTATCAATTCTTCCTTTTCTGTAAGTGATAAGCTTTCACTTATGAAGATGGGCTTAGGGTGATCTTGACTACCCAAGTTGACCTGCATCACCTTGTCTTCAGTAGGTGGTTCGCGCAGTTTGAATCGCTTTTCCCATTGGAGGTCGAAATGTTGGGCCCATGGTTCCTCATCAACGGCTTCTGCGGGCTCCAATTGACTACTTGAAGTCATATTAACGGTGAGGTTTTCGAACATCATTCCCACACTAACATCTGAGTCCCACTCAGAGGATGAGGCTGAATGTGATGGGATTGGTTCGTCGTCTTTGCATTGAACCGTTGCTGGCGATGTGGGTGTAACGTATCCCAACCCCCTGCGTGTATTATCATAGTAGTTTGCAGGTTTCCCTTTTGGCACAAAGTTACGCATCAAATTGCGTCTTCCTTTTCCAAAATTCAGGCCCGCTCCATGCTTCAAGTCGTATCCCATTTTCTTCATAATATGGCGCGCCGGCCGCGCGTAATGGAAGAACTGTGGAGTGTCTGAATCTGAACTTGAATCTGCAGCTGTGGGTCCCCGTGGTTGGGTTCTACTGAAGATTATCGGTAACTGACCTTGTTTGGACGGAGGGATCACTAGCGTGGCCCCTTCTATAGCTTCCATAGGTGTTCTGGCCGCACTCAGCTTATGTAAGGGCATATGCAGAGAGCCATCTGTAATGGGTTTAACTGACCCAACACTCGCAGGATAATCAAAAGAAATATTATCATTAATTACCCATTCACCTTCATCTTCAGAAGGAGTATTACATTTGGAATTATTAAGACATGCTATAATTGGTTCACCAATCAGAATGGCTGGCATGCCTGCTTCGGATTCCGAATCCGCCTCATTGCCACTTTCATCATCATCTGGCAATGGTTCTTCGGGTGTTTCACCGGTTTCTTGATACAGGAGAGCATCAGTGAAATAATTTTTCACCCCTTTGAATTGTTGCTTCTCAGCAAAGACAGTTCGTACTGTCGTGTCACCTTCAACATATTTGAAGCACTGGTGCAGAGTGGAGGGAACGATCCAGTTGGCGTGGATCCACGGTCGTCCTAGCAGCAGGTTATATGATGTGTCAGTGTCAATGACATAGCATGTCACTTCTGACTTCAGGCTCCCGATTCTGCAACGGAGTCGGATTTTCCCAAGTGGGTGACTGCTCCCGGCATTGAAACCGTATATTGTAGTGGTGGTTGCGGACAACCTATACAGCGGTATACCGAGGAAGTAAAGTAACCTTTTGGGGATGATGCTGAGACCCTGGGTCGACTTGTATTCTTTCAATGCACGTTGAACCGATATATCCGGTGTAGTACAGAGGTCGATCATGTTTGTTGTCTTTGAGAAGCATATCTTTCGCTGTGAAGGTAATAGCGGGGACCTTTGATTGTACATGATGACACTCTGGGCAAGAAGACTGAGCATCATCGTTAGAGACCTCTGGCATGCATGTCAGGAATGATTCTGAATTAGCCAGCGCATCCCTAAGTGCTTCTCTTGTCTCTTTTGAGAGACGAAGGAGCTCGTGTATTGTGATACGAGCCGGGATATTAGCCAGCTGAGCCAATATGTCAAAACGAAAGGGCATGTTAAGCCCTGGTCCTGAAGGCTTCTTCAGGACTTGGTCGAATCGAACCTCTTTAGGCTTCTCTTTTCCCTTGGTTGGAATCGAAGCGGATGCTGTTACTTGTACTGACGTCGTTTGCTGTTGTGTCTCGCCAGTAGACTTTTTATACTGCTTCAAGTATGATTTTCCGGATCGGGTGCCCGTATGTTGAGGCGCGTCGGGTTGCGTCGTGCAGGCGTGCTTTTCTCCTTCAGAATCACTGATGGAAGCTGATGTAAGATTGCCGTCGTCTGGCAGGATGGAGATGACATTGCAAGACTTGCCCTTTGACTTAGGCCCCTTTGAATCCCGCTGTACGTCTTTGATTGAGATTTTAAAGAATAAAAGAAGTGAAGTTCAGATTTCTTAGTCTCAATGCGAATCCGCTGTAGCAAGGGCTCAAGCGGGTCGTGATCCTCAGGGAAGGATGCGATGCAAGCTTTTCGGCCGATTCCCCTGTATGCTTCAAATAAGAAAAGAGATTAGATTTGAGAGATATATATGATATGAAAGATGTGGTTTTTACTGATTTTCTACCACAACCCTATTGCAAGTTAAGGAGATTGAACATCATCTTAATATATGTGAAATTAATCCTAGGTTTATTAGCGAAGATGCAAGCAAGAATAAAGGAGTTTAGAATCTTACTAGTTCGCACACTTGAACATTCAACACGATTTCATCTTAACATCTAAGTACAGCGGAAGAAAAGCATTACCTTGAAGTTACGCTGTCAAAGTTCTTAAATATGAAGGGTGAGGAATTATTTAAAAGTGTGACCTAGATTAGAAATCTGTTTATCCATTTAGTCCTCAAGCAATCTTCTTTAAGCCTAGGGTTTCTAAAAAGTATTATTAATCTGTTCAACTCCAAACGTGCTTAGGGTTGCTTAAGAATTCAGCAAACCACAAATGAAGATTAGTTAATCATCTTTTATTATTTTTCTTTTCTTTTTTTTTATATATATGAGAAGAATAAAGAACGAAAGAAAATAAAAAGAATCGAGAGATCACAGATCAAACCAAACTCAAGAAATCACAAAGTAAATGCAAAATTAAATAACAGAAAATTGACTAGAAAAAAGGTAACCTTTATTCGATGAACTGGTCCCAAATACAAGCTCCTTCTTCCACAACTCACAAAAATTACAACTTGCTAAAAGAAAACTGGCGAAAAGAAAACCCTAAACGTCTCTGCATGCCCTGTACGTTGCACTGCAGGGGGTATTTATAGGTGCAGAAGGTCGAAGAGTCCCGGATGAAGTAGCCCACGAAATCTGGTATCCAGATGAGATCAAAGTGCCGCGGAATCTTGGATTTTGCCGCGGATTTGCGGCATTTTTGTAGAATCTGGCCACGCGCTTTGGCGCGTGGCCTCTCCTGGTCCGTCCATGTGGGCGCCTACTTCTGGAAGTATGATCCTGGCTCTTCATATTGGGATTTCGAGATAACTTGATAATCAAGTTACCTAGATTTTGAATTCTCCCAATCTCTTTTAAACGAATTTCCTTATCTCTGCACTCTTTTCATTCTCATCTGCAAGAGTTTAGGGTTGGGTAGAAGTCTATCCTTCCCTTATCTTTGATATTTGCAACTTTAGCCCTTTGTGTATTTGCACTTTGACAATCTGCTATTTGCGCTTTTACACCTGGGCTTCAAATATGGGCTTGGATCTGGGCTTTTGGGCTCTTTAAGCTTTATTTATTATTAAAATAATAATTCGAGGCCTGCACACAATAAATTACAAATTATTAATAAATGTGCAGAATTAAATGAATAAATATGAAAATGTGATGGTAAATATGATGATAAAAATGCACTTTTCACTACCAATCACACCCCCACACTTATCTTTTTGCTCGTCCTCGAGTAAAAATCAAAGAGAAAAAGAAAAATTAATCTAACCTAACTCACTTTCGTAGGAATCACGGTTGCACTTAGCATGTGCAACAAGCCGTTAAACCCCTAGGTTACCCTAGAAGACGAGTGTTGTCTCGTGAGGGTTTTCAGCGGATTACACCCACAAAATCCATAAAAAGGAAAATATTTGACTTATATTGGAAGAGACTAAGTAGTCTATAAGTTTTAGGATCCTCATTTTTATTCATTCTTCAAACCTAGTCTTTATAAAGTCAATTGTTATTCATTTTAGGTAAGGATTAAAATTGAATTTCTAATATAGTCTTTTTCGTTACCAAAAGTCATACGCACCCTTGTGAATCTAGGAATTCCTTAACTTGGACTCTCATGCCTCTTTAGTATTTTTATAACATCATCTAATTTTCTTTCGTGTAAGTATGAAGGCTTCTTGAGGCCCTCATACCTAACTAATTGACTATTAGATGTGTTAATATAAATTTTTTTTTTTTTGGGCATGTATAACTCATCTAATTTTCTTTCGTATAAGTATCAAGGCTTCTTGAGGCCCTCATACCTAACTAATTGACTAATAGATGTGTTAATACATGTATAATATTTCTCAGTTTTCTTAGGCTTTCTAATCCACCCATGTAGCGAACTTAAAGTCGGTGGCTCCCAAACGGTCGGCTTTAGGGCACCAGGTGAGAAAACACCCCGCGGACTCAAATTCGAATGAACTAGGCCACAAAACTAAGGACTTTATTTTTATTTAGAACTCACCTTTAGGCGTGAATACTTATGCTTCTTGAGGCACATGTATCTAGCTTAATTGGTGATATTATTTTTTTTTTTTTTCTCTTTTTTTTTTAATGAGGCACAAGGTCTTTGTCTTAGAATCCTAGATATGTACTAGGAATGCACATTTCATTAAGGTAAAAATTAAGACTAACTTATTATTCAATTTCTCCTCTTATACCTAAAAATTCAACAATTTATTTATTTTGACCAAGTTTTTAGAAATCCTAATCATGATTTTCCTAATCCTTAAAACTAACTTAGGTTTCTTTCAAAAAATAAGTCAAAATATTGTCCTTTTTATAAATTTTTTTTTATTTAAATTTTTTAATTTTTTAATTTTTTTTTTCGAAATGTTAGAACAAATAAAGAGAAAAATATATTTTTTTTTCGAAATATTAGAACAAATAAAGAGAAAAATATTTTTTTTTATTAATTAATCTTTTCTATGTTAGTAAACCCTCCCCCACACTTATCTCATGCATTGTCCTCAATGTATGAAATGCATGAATGCATGAAGAAAAATGTAAAGAGAGGCAAAGAACCATAATATGTACAACACATGTATCACTCTCACCTAGAGCTGTTTAGGATTCATCCCTCTAGCTCGTTTCCCATCATTCCAATGGGTTCTCTTTATAAGGCACAATGGGGAGACCAACATTTTTGTTTTAACTTTCTCTCCCCCCAGTTTCATCTTCTTTAGGCTCTTCCTCATCATATGTCCACCTCCATTATTCAAAAATTCATCACACCTTTCAGTTGGAACTTCCTTGCCGAGAAATTCTAGCTCAGTTCCGTACATCTCCTCAAAACTTAAATCAACACTTTCCCCTGGAAGTGAATAATTAACCAACATCTCCTTAATCGGTGTATCTAAACATAGGAGTTCTTCTTCAAAGAGACTTTCGAAAGTTAAGTCAATCGGAGTTTCTTGAACTATATTCTCATGCGATATTTCAGTGCTTGGCTCTTTGAAGATACTTAGATCAAATCTTCGTTTTTTAAAGGGAACTTTAAAATTATAATCCTCAACATGTGTCATCTTATCACTAAAATCGCACTTATCCTCAAATAACTTGTCAAGAAATAGAGACTCATTTTCACTTTCTTTTTCACAAATGTTCTCGATGAAGTTCACCTCAAATGTTTGGTCTTTTATCTTACGAGATTGGTTTTCCAGGTTGAAGACATTGACCTCTTTAGTCATGTTTCCAAAGGTCAACCTCATGAATCCATTCCTACAATTTATGATCGCATTTGCAGTTGTAAGGAACAGACGCCCTAGGATAACGGGAGTTTGAGACCGAAGAGTGGATACAGGTTCGGTCTCCAGAACAACAAAATCTACTGGGTAGATAAACTCCCTAACTCGGATGAGCACATTGGTAATTTCTCCTTTGGGAATTTTTATGGATCGGTCAGCTAATTGGATTGTAACCTTAGTCGGACTAAGTTCGCCCAACCCAAGTTGTTGGTAGACTGAGAAGGGGAGTAAGTTGATACTTGCTCCCAAATCAAGAAGTGCATGCTTAATTGCAGTTTGACCTATTGTGCAAGAGATGGCGGGGCAACCAGGGTCCTTATACTTAACAGGGATCTGGTTGGACAAAAGCTCACTAATGTTAGTGGCTAGAAAAACCTTCTTGGGCACATTAGTCTTTCTCTTCTTTGTGCACATGTCCTTAATAAACTTGGCATACTTAGGGACTTGTTGAATTGCATCAAGAAGAGGTATATTGATCTTGACTTGATTAAAAATCTCGCGTACCTTATCCATTTGTGCACATTGCTTATCTTTAAGCCTATTTGGGTAGGGTGCGATGGGCTTGTGCATATCTTTGGCTGACTTGTCTTTTTTCGTGTTGTTGGCATCAAGTTGAGATGGAGTGGGATCAGGCAAGCTGAATGTTTGTTTAGAACTTGATGGTGTTGATACTTGGTTATCAACTTGTTTTCCCGACCGCAATGTATGAATTGCATTGCACTGACTCATATGATTCTCTTCAGCCAAGTGAGCTTGACTAGAGTTCCTAGGGTTTGGGAATGGTTGACTAGGTAGAGTACCCTTTTGCCTTTCTTGCTGATTCATTTGCATCTCTATCCTAGTCAAAACTTGAGCCAGCGTGTCATTGCTTTTAACGAGAGTGTCCACCTTTCTTTCCATATTGGAGAGTCTTGATTCCATTTGCGAATATTGGAAAGAGGGTGGAGGATTTTGATAGGGCGGATTTTGGAAATTGTTGGAGAATTTGGGCCTAGTTTGATCATTGTTACTTTGGCCCCATGACAAATTGGGATGGTTTCTCTAACCGGGATTGTAGGTGGGCGAATATAGATTGTTGGCGGGCGGATTGTTGGCGGGCCTTGTGAAGGCCGCACTCATATATTCGGGCAAGCTTTGATGCGCGATAAAAACAGGACATTCCTCGAACACATGGTTCATATCTTGACAATAAGTACAGCCCGCCGAAGTTGTTGGGCTGACTTGGTTCACAGAGACTGGCTCTTTAGTTTCAAGAGCCTCAAGTCTTCGCATAACAGCAGCTAACTTAGCATCAGTTGCTATGTTGGCCTCAATGGAATGGATACCTCCTTTTGAAGAAGTAGGGTCATTAGTCCTAGATTTTTCAGGAGTAGGTTCCCATTGGATGGTATTTTCAGCTAATTCCTCATACAATTGCCATCCATCAGTTTCGTCCTTTTTCAGAAATCCTCCTTGGCACATGGATTCTAACAACGTTTTAGTTTGATATTCTAATTCATCATATAGAACTTGGCATAATCGCCATTTCTCTATCCCATGGTGAGGGCATTGGGCAAGGAGGTCCTTGAAACGTTCGAAGTATTTCCAAAAGGGCTCATTGGCTGTCTGCTTAAACTGTAGGATATTCTTCCTAATCAATGCAGTCTTGTGAACAGGATAAAATTTCTTTAAGAATGCCTTAACAAACTTATCCCAAGAAGATATAGAACCGGCCTCTAGACTGTAGAGCCATTTCTTTGCTAAATCCTTCAAAGCAAAGGGGACAAACCTAAGTTTGATGTCATCTTTTCCTAACTTAGGAATATTCATCATGAGACATACTTCCTCAAATTCCCTTATGAAGAAGTATGCATCCTCGGAGTCAAGTCCATGAAATTTCAGAAGGGTGTTGATGTATTGTGGCTTAAGCTCAAATGGGTCAACACCTTCATCGTTAAGCTTGATGCAAGAAGGAAGAGAGGTCCTAATAGGATAGAACCTATCTTGGAGTGATATTGGTTGTGCCATGTGTGGGTCGGGCTTGAGCTCGGGTGGTGAACTAGTTCTAGTTAGCCTGGATGTAAGTGGGTCTCTCGACCAAGCGGGCATGCACAATCAGCAAACAAGTTCACCCAATCAATCAAAAGAAAAACAATCAAAAATCCTAATCTAGGGTAAGCCTTGACCTAGACGACTCCTAACTTTAGACTGTCCTTAGGAGGTCTACTGTCGACGTTAACCACAAGCTAATCGGCCAGGTAGGTGGCAAGACCGGTGGGAGGTTTTCCGTCAGAGACGTTCCTTAATTAAATAACCACCGTTCTTCGGGCTTTCGGCCCTCAATCCCCTACCTAGACACCGATTTGACAAGAGTTAATTTCGAACAATTTTCCTCCTTCGGTCAATCTCCTATTGAGTCCGAGTTAACCTAGGGCCAACGTCTAGTCAAATTTTACTTAAGGTTAGGGTTGTGAGTGTGACGGATATGATTTGTGGGCCAAGGAAGGGTGATGAAATCCCCACCTTATCTTTTTTATGGGTTATGCCCTTAAGATGAATTAGTGTACGTGTAAAGCTGTAGAAAAGTAATCACTCAAGAAAGCAGTAAACAACCAAGAGTGTTTCCTAATCTATATGCTTATGCAAACGTACCTTGTCGCCAGCACTCTTCAACAGAATTAAAAAAATTAAAATAGACACGTGCCCTAAAATGCAAGAGTCTAAAAATTTTTTTTTTATTTTCAACAAATAGGTTAATGTTTTTTTATTAGCAGTTGCAGAGTGATCACAGAGAAATAATATCACAGCAGAAATTAGAATTTTGCAATGCAGAGCAACCTGCAGAAAAGCAGGTCAGTAGTTCACTACTACTGCCGCAGATCTGCGGCTTTTGCCGCGTTTCTACGGCAAATTAGTAGGTCCAGGTGCTCTGCCTTCGAGGGCAGAGGCACTGGATTGCTGTATGTCCTTGCTACTGCTCTGTTTTTGTTTCCTATTCTCTGTACCTGCAACAGAAAGAATAAAGAATGATTAGAACGAGGAAATCGTGCCGTTCCTTCCCCGGCAACGGCGCCAAAATTTGATTGAGATTTTAAAGAATAAAAGAAGTGAAGTTCAGATTTCTTAGTCTCAATGCGAATCCGCTGTAGCAAGGGCTCAAGCGGGTCGTGATCCTCAGGGAAGGATGCGATGCAAGCTTTTCGGCCGATTCCCCTGTATGCTTCAAATAAGAAAAGAGATTAGATTTGAGAGATATATATGATATGAAAGATGTGGTTTTTACTGATTTTCTACCACAACCCTATTGCAAGTTAAGGAGATTGAACATCATCTTAATATATGTGAAATTAATCCTAGGTTTATTAGCGAAGATGCAAGCAAGAATAAAGGAGTTTAGAATCTTACTAGTTCGCACACTTGAACATTCAACACGATTTCATCTTAACATCTAAGTACAGCGGAAGAAAAGCATTACCTTGAAGTTACGCTGTCAAAGTTCTTAAATATGAAGGGTGAGGAATTATTTAAAAGTGTGACCTAGATTAGAAATCTGTTTTTCCATTTAGTCCTCAAGCAATCTTCTTTAAGCCTAGGGTTTCTAAAAAGTATTATTAATCTGTTCAACTCCAAACGTGCTTAGGGTTGCTTAAGAATTCAGCAAACCACAAATGAAGATTAGTTAATCATCTTTTATTATTTTTCTTTTCTTTTTTTTTATATATATGAGAAGAATAAAGAACGAAAGAAAATAAAAAGAATCGAGAGATCACAGATCAAACCAAACTCAAGAAATCACAAAGTAAATGCAAAATTAAATAACAGAAAATTGACTAGAAAAAAGGTAACCTTTATTCGATGAACTGGTCCCAAATACAAGCTCCTTCTTCCACAACTCACAAAAATTACAACTTGCTAAAAGAAAACTGGCGAAAAGAAAACCCTAAACGTCTCTGCATGCCCTGTACGTTACACTGCAGGGGGTATTTATAGGTGCCGAAGGTCGAAGAGTCCCGGATGAAGTAGCCCACGAAATCTGGTATCCAGATGAGATCAAAGTGCCGCGGAATCTTGGATTTTGCCGCGGATTTGCGGCATTTTTGTGGAATCTGGCCACGCGCTTTGGCGCGTGGCCTCTCCTGGTCCGTCCATGTGGGCGCCTGCTTCTGGAAGTATGATCCTGGCTCTTCATATTGGGATTTCGAGATAACTTGATAATCAAGTTACCTAGATTTTGAATTCTCCCAATCTCTTTTAAACGAATTTCCTTATCTCTGCACTCTTTTCATTCTCATCTGCAAGAGTTTAGGGTTGGGTAGAAGTCTATCCTTCCCTTATCTTTGATATTTGCAACTTTAGCCCTTTGTGTATTTGCACTTTGACAATCTGCTATTTGCGCTTTTACACCTGGGCTTCAAACATGGGCTTGGATCTGGGCTTTTGGGCTCTTTAAGCTTTATTTATTATTAAAATAATAATTCGAGGCCTGCACACAATAAATTACAAATTATTAATAAATGTGCAGAATTAAATGAATAAATATGAAAATGTGATGGTAAATATGATGATAAAAATGCACTTTTTACTACCAATCAGTCTTGGATGAGGTCTGGGTGTATCCACATGACTTCCCCTGTCTCCAATGTTAAGGGAACGAGACCCTTATTATCTTGAGTTATAGCTGAAGGATGCCTGACTTCCAACCGTGGCGCAGGGGCTGGATAGGTCCCGTCAGGAACTGTGACCTTTGGGGTTTTGCCGAACTCGAGGGTCACCATATTAGCAGTGACTTTCTTCTGCTCTGTCTTCAATGTCAGAACCCCGGCATCGATTAAGGCTTGTATTTTGTCCTTGAGGACATAGCACTTGTCAGTTGGATGGCGAATCATCCTATGGTAGAGACAGTATTTGGGATCATTTGTGCGTCCTATTTCATTAGGACGTCGAGCATCTGGTAGCTTAATTTTATTCCCTTTGTGGAGCAGATAGAATGTCGTGACCATCTGATCGTCTTTGAAGGAGTACTGTTTTGGAGGGAACTTAGGCTCCTGATTGTTGAAGCCGCTCTTCTTGGCCTTCGACTGCACGTCCCCGGATAATTCCACAGACATAGTCTCTTTCTCTTTGGCTTGAGAAGACTGCGGCAGGTCGCTACGTCCTTTACTGTTCATACCCCATTTGCCTCTAGGGGTGGATGGTTTGAACTTTTTAGCCAACTTTTCAGCTATCTCAGCTTGTTCGACCAATTCTTTCCACGTGTGAGCCTTGACAGCCCCCATGCGAACTTCTACCTGGTCCAAGAAGTTGAGCCTGCACGTCTGTAAGAGCATGGGTAATGGCATCCCTGCTGGGCACATCAAGGATAAGTTTCTGAACCGTTCAATGTAGTCATGGACAGATTCGCCCTTCTTTTGCACGGTGGAGAGGAGCTTGTCCATGATTACCTCGGTATCGTCCTCATAGAAACGAGAGAGGAACCGGGTTTCCAGGTCGATCCAGGAATTGACAGAGCCTAGAGTGAGACTTCGGAACCAGTCAAATGCCACCCCTTTAAGGTGCCAATGAACAGCCTAGCCATGATGGCGTCGTTGCCTATAACATTACCAGTCTGAGACCGAAAATAGTAGATGTGCTGATTTGGTGAACTTTTACCATCATACGTATGCAACGTAGGTGGCTTGAACTTCGGTGGGTATGGCACTGAATCCCACTCCAATGGGTAAGGACGGACTGCCCCTACTTTCTTTAATTCATCCCTCTGAGCTAGGGATGCAATTTGAGCTTGGAGGCCCTTAAGGACTTCAGCGTCTAAAGAAGAACCCTCCTTGGATTTCTCCGTCTTTGGCTGATTATTGCTAAAATGTTCCTCCTCTTCATGATTGCTCCCGGCATCATTGTCATTCCGATTGCGGAGGAGTTGAGCAAGCATCTGTTGAATATTGTCCAGAGCTTCTTGCTGAGTCTTGGAAGTTTGCTCCTGAGCTTCCAAACGTCGACGAAGGTCGTCGTTAACATTATCAGCCATGTTGACTGATGCTCTGTTTGTTCGCACTGAGCTGACGGTTGCCGAAGAGGCATACCCACTATCTTCATCTTCTTCATCCGATGGTTGGAGTGCTTTCCTGGGCTCCGGCGAGGCTAGGGCCGTTGAGGAAAAAGGCTGCTCATAATTGTAGTGTATTGCCACCCTAGATCTGGTGTTTCGGAAAATACCTTCTTCATGCACCAAGACATCGCCCAAGCCTGGGCTGTAATCTGGATCTGGGGAGCTGTAGGAGGTGTCGTCAGACGCTTGTCTGTCCATGCGCAGCTCTCGTCCCTTTTCGGTAATGTTGACGGATGCAGAGGGTAGATATCGTGAGACGCTCCTTTTGCAATGCTTCATCGGAGCTTGCGCTGTCAATCGATCGAAAACTGATCGTTGGCCTAGAGGAGTGGCGAGGATGGGTCCTAGCCGGCAATGAACTGAGTGGACTGTCACCAGCTGACATCCCTTTTGTTGACAATAGGGGGGAGTGGTCTGGAAAGACTCTGACTTCCGCTTGTTCACCAAGAGTTCCCGCAAGTCAGGCCCATTAGAGCCTGAACAGTCCCGCGTAGAGGCCCTTTTGGTGCGTTCATAGGATGATGTCCCGTTCCTCTTATCCCTGCAGAAGGGATTAGCACTGAATAGTACTTTAGTTCTAGCTTCGCCACAAAGCACGAGCTTAGCGCTTGATGAACCGGAGAGCGGAGCACGCTGTGGTGCTTTACCCGCTATGCTGCTGCAAAGGCGATTAGCCATGGACAGTGTTTTGGTTCTAGCGTCGCGGCCAGGAACCCTGCGCGTACGCTGTGGTACAGTAGCTTCGCTCATGAGAACGAGGCTGGCACAAGGCGTTGCTGCTCTTGAATCGGGCGACAGTATGATTGCCGTCGTGACTTTGCGGCTGGCAGCATTGTTGGAGCAGACAGGCATCTTACCTTTTTCTTCGCGAGAGAGACGCGGTTTTGGCGTAGCTACGCCTGAGGCTTTGCCTAGAGACTTCTGTTTAGGCCTCCACATCCCCTTTGACAGAGGATACTTAGGTTCGCAAGGAACCTGATTAGCCACACGCGAGGCTGAAGGGTGTTGGCAGAATTCTGCTTCTGGTTTCTGTTCTGAAACTTTGGTCATGGAGACCTTTCTATGCTTCCGTACTCGAAGCATTAGGCCACCCCCAGAGAGGACTTCTTTAATTCTTCCTTGGTTAAATTGAATGACCAGGTTCTCGAAAGTGAAGGACTTGGACTGCGGGCGTGCTTCCTTGTTGCGCCAGAGAACCGCAGTAGGCTCGCAGGGAGCCTTATCTGTCTCCGCAGAGACTTGCATTGAAGATTTAGCCAGAGAAGCTCTGGCTGCACCGGCTTTTCTGAATTTAGCGTTAGACCCGAAGGTCTGTTCGTCGCATTGCGACACTTGATTCTCAGCAGTGGAGAATTTCGTCCCCAGCGGAGTCGCCATCTTGTTTTCCATTGATTTGAAAAGGGGAAAACTTACAATAAAAAGAGTTTGAGGAGCTAAATTACAAGTATTCTTAAAAAGATTACAAGTAGATCTCCTCAGAGATTCTGGAGAAGTGTGCCGATAGGAGTCTGGTCAGCACGCGACCACTTTGTCCCTTTGACGATGCGAGCGATGAGATTCCCTTCTCGCCTGGTTCCGGGAATCAGAGAATAGAAGGTTGGTAGAACCCTCTTGCTGCTTTGAGCTTCTCAAAGCCGCCTTCAATTAGGAATTCCTTCTCGCCTGGTTCCGGAGATTCCTTAAGAAGAAGGTATTAGGGTATCAGCACCCTGAATAGAGAAGCAATTCTCTAAAAGTCTCTGAATTCAAGAGCGCACGGTGCGTCGTGAAGAAGCCTCTGCTTGTGGAGTCCTCTTGTGTGTGTCGTCTGAGGAAGCTCTTCGAAGAAGTCCTCCCTCCTTGTGCTCCTGGTGGGCTATTTATAGGGAGGGCAAGGGTATAACCGTCCCTTGAAAATATGGAAACAGATTGAATCAAATCTGTTTAAATCTGGAAAGTAGCCTTGCTGCGAGGCTAGGATCAGCTTCTGCGAAGTTAGAAATGGCAGGTCGGTTGATCCTCTCGATCTGTTTTGATCCTTTCCATATCGTTGGAGGATTTTCCCTGATCTTCTTACTCATTTGTAGAAGAGTCAAGAGATTGTGGCAATCAACTGCCGAATTTGATCTCCGATTTGATCTTAATTGGATTTGATCTGATTAGATCTGATCTCATCCGGAGATTTGATTGGTCAAAGGTTGACCGTAGCAGACCAATAGTGGCACTGCCCGCCTTGAACTCACAGCGGAGCTGGAGGCAGTTTCTGGCGAAGTCCGAAAGAAACTCTTCGGCGGAGCTAGAAGTCATCTGTGGCGAGGCTATCATATACACTTTCTGCGCAGTTGTATATGGCTTCAGGGCGAAGCTGACTTCCTTTGGCGAAGCTATGGTTTAGCTTCCTGGCGAGGCTTTGAATGGCTTCAAGGCGAAGTCGGGTGATCCTAGCCTCTCAAGTGAGGCTATCCCTTTGGGCTCATGCGATATTAAGTGCTAGCATCTTTAGACCTGCTGAGGTCTGTTTAGAAATAATCCGGGTTCACTGTCTGCTTGCTAGATCAGTGGAGTCCAAGTTGCTTCCCTGTCCCTCGGAGATGGGTGAAAACTGGTCTTCAGCTCATCTGTCACTTGTCTTTTGTAAATGTCAACAAGTTTAGACATTGTTCGGGCCAGTAAGAATCTTGTCTTTTTTAAGTGTCAACAGGGAGCACCCTTAGGCGCTGAAGCTGCATAAGCACTGCTATCAGTACCCAGGGATAATCCCTTAGCTCCTCCGTGAAGGGCGAACATAACGCTTGAGGAGTCAGGGAGCGAAGCACGCTGTGGTACTTTATTCGCTAGCTTACTACGAAAGTGGTTAGCACTGCTAGGTGCTTTAGCTCCAACCTGACGGCTGGGAACTCCACGCGCACTTTGAGGTACTGGCGCTGTGGCTGCCGTGCTATCAGTAACTTCACTCGGAAGAACGAGGTTGGCGCGAGGAGTCACTGCTCCTGCATTTGGAGAATGTATATTCGCCGTTCTAGCCTTGCGACTGATAGTCTCGATCATGCAGGCAGGCATCTTGCCTTTGTCTTCGTGGGGCAGGCAAACCTGTGGCGTAGCTACTCCTGAAGCTTCACATAGAGCTTTCTGTTTCGGCCTCCACATCTGCTTTGGGAGGGGAGATTTAGGTTCGCAGGGAACCTGGCTAGCCACGCGCGCGGCTGAGAGGAGTTGGGAGGAGTCTCCTTCTGGTTTCTGTTCTGAAACCTTGGCCATTGAGACCTTCCTATGCTTCCGTATGTGGAGCACTAGACTACCTTCTGAGAGGAGCTCTTCGAATTTTTCTTGGTCGAAATAAACGACCAAGTTTTCGAAGGTAACAGGCTTAAGATTCTGACCCGCAAATTGCGACACCATTTCCTTGTTGCGCCAGAAGACCGTAATGGGCTTTGCGGAGAGCCTTATCTGTCTCAGCAGAGATTTACTTCAAAGAATTAGCCAGAGGGGTTTCGGCTGCGCTGACTTCTTTGTACTCGCGCGTACGTAGGGGACTTTTGCTACCCCCAGGAAGTTGTTTGAACTTCTCTTTGCTAGAGTGAATGACCGGCGTCTCAGCAATAGACCCAAAGGTCTGCTCGTCGCATTGTGAGACTTGATTCTCGTCAGTAGAGATCAAAATCTCAAGCGGAGTCGCCATCTTGTTTTCCATTGATTTTACAAACGGAAAAATTTACAAAAATAAGTATGAGGAGCTAAATTACAAGTTATTCTTTGCAATAAGAAGATTATAGGTAGATCTCCTTTGAGATTTCTGGGGAAGTGTGCCAGTAGGAATCTGATCAGTGCGCGATCACTTTATCCCTTTGACGATGCGATCGATCAGATAATTGGACTGCCGCCTGATGGGATTCCCTTCTCGCCTGGTTCGGGGAATCGGAGAATAGCAGGTCGGTAGAGCCCTCTTGTTACTTCTTGAGCTGCCTCTGCTTGAGAATTCCTTCTCGTTCTGGAGATTCCTTGATTGGGAGGAAGATCTTAAGGTATTAGCACCCTGATTAGGGAAGTAATTCTCTGTGTTCTTGGAAGCGAGATAGTAGATTTCCGATCTCCTCTCTATCCTTAGCCGTTTCTCCTCCTCTTTCCCAGCCTCTTCTCTGTATGCCTCTGGTAGGCTATTTATAAGGAGGAATAGGGGTATAATTGCCCTGAAAATCTGAAAACATATTGAGTCAATCTGTTTTACTTCTGAAAAGTAGCCTTGCCGTGAGGCTAGAGACAACTTTCGCGAAGCTAGGAATAACAAGTAGCGCTGATCCCTTGATCCGCTCTGCTAAATGAGGGATACTCTTTTGATTCTTTCTAAATAACTGAAAGATCTCCCCTGATCTTCTCACCTGATTGGGAGAGTCAAAAGATTATAGCAAGCAACTGTCAAATTTAATCTTAATTAGATTTGATCTCAATTAGATTTGATCTCACCAAGGGATTTAATCGGTCAAAGGTGACCATAAAAGACTCATAGTGGAGTCGTGGCGTTGAGCTCATGGTGGAGCTGGGAGAAGCGTCTGGCGAAGTTAAAAGAAAGCTCTTCAGCGGAGCTGGGTAAGACTTCTGGCGAAGCTACTAGTCAGCCTTTCGCTCAGCTGCTGTAACCCTCGGTTCCTAATATACGTATGTCAATACTGGTATCTGGTGATGATTTAATTATCCTGACAGTCAGATTGAGGTCATTTCAGCTCAAAATATCATTTTTCATTATTTTGAATTTTTCGGGATTTTTGGAATATTTTTGAGAATTATTGGAGAAGAATCTCAATTTGGGGTCAATCAGGGTCACGGACTGATTCCGAGATTTTTAATTAATAATAGGAGATGAATTTTGGAGATCTAACTTTACAACAATGCTCAGGATGACATCTTCTATTTTTGAAAATTTTGAGAATTTTTCTGAATAAATAGAGTTTAATCCAATAAAATAATGCATAAATGTTTATTCAAAAAGGAAAAAATGAAAATGAAAATAAAATAAAATAAAATTAGAAAAAAAACCTGCATGTGTAATTATAACAGGTTTCGAACCCTAGGTGCCCCCCCCACATGAATTGAAAGCTCTAAGTGGGGAATGCCACATAACATATTTAAATCTTTTCTAATTCTACCCTTTTACCCTTGTGAAACAAAACCAAACCAGTTTAATTTGATATATTCTCAGATTCGAACCCATGACCACCACCCCCTCATCCTAAAGCCCAGACCACTATACCAAATTGGCGTGTGCACTAAAATCCCAAGCACACTTATTTAAACTTCTCTTCTACTTCCCCCCATCTTCTCTAACTTCCCCCACTCTCTCTAACTTCTCCTACACTTTCTCCCCCTCATTCCCACTCACCCAAACTGAACCCATTACTCCTCTCACGTAGCCTAACTCTCAGGGGGCTTAGGGGTGTGTGTGGTACCTATAAAAGGGACATCTCACTATCTCAAGTCACTTGCAAAACCCAAACATCTCTTTCTTTCTTCCACTATAATATCTCTCCCTTTTTCAAATTTGGCGAGATTTTGAAGTGTTGGACGAGGAGAAGAAGATTCAGACTGAAGGGTAGCGTTCTAGGTATTTTATTTTGTATTTTTGTAGAATTTAGTTCGTTGTGGCATTTCACCGAACACGTAGTTGCGTTACAAGTTAGCTTTAATTTCATCTTGTAAAACGCATGCTAAAATCACAATAAAATTTTGTAGAACACTTAGAATATGCCTCCTAATTATCATGATTTTTAATTTTTTTTAGAAATTTATTTACAATCGGAAAAAAATGGACTGTGCTGTGTACTGCACTGTGCACAGCACAGTGCAAACCAGGCCAGGTCTGGCCTGGGCCAGACTAGACCCAACCTGGGTCTGGTCGAGCCAGGCCAGGCCCAGCCTGGCCTGGTCGGGCTCAGCCAGACCCGACTGGGTCTGGGCACAGACCCAATCTGGGTCTGTATACAGACCCGGGTTCGGGTTTGTTTTCGAACCCGACCCCATAAAAAAAAAAGGAAAAAAAAGAGAAGAAGAAAGAAAGGAAAAGAAAAAGAAAAAGAAAAAGAAAAAGAAAAAGAAAAGGAATAAATAAAATAAAAATAAGTAGAAAAATAAGTGTAGCATTTACTGTAGCAAAGTAGACCCAAACCCATTACTGTAGCAACAGACCCGTTAAGCTTTTTATTTATTTTTTATGGATTTTTTAGGTTTATTTTAATTCGGAAAATTCCAGAAAATTCCAGAAAATTCATAGAAAATTCCAAAAAATTCACAGAAAATCACAAACTAAATTTGAAACTCTATAAAATTATTTTGATGTAATATTACTTAGAATAACATGAAATTAAATATTTTTGTAATTACTATTCAATGTAATTTATTTAAAAATGACCAATAAATTACTAAATAGCAAAAAAAATATGAAATTCATAATTCAGTAATATGTAAATATTATACGTCAATTTATTAGTTTATGCATGTATTTTAGTATGAAAAAATATTTTTAAATAGTTGCTATAAATTCAGAAATTAAATTATTTGAAAATATTAACCAACCAAAATTATAATAAATAGTAAAAAATACATTATCACTTAACTTATCATTGAATAAATAACATGTCAAGTCTCTAATTAATTCACGTAATATTTAGGCCGCGAATTTTACCCAGAGCCGGTTGCAGTTACAGGAATTCAGATTTCAACGACATAAGGCAAGTACACAAACCCTCTCTCTCCTTTGTGTCCCTTTGTTAGTTTATAAATTTCTTTCCGATCTCAATTTTCATATCCTTTTTTGATCTCATGTATTGTAAGACATGCATGCATAGGATGTTTGATACATAAATAATCATTCAAGTATAACTATAAATTAGTAAATATTGTACAAGTACGTTGACGTCACCCTATGTCATGATTCATATTTTATGATTATGTCTATATCCTAATACACTGGCATCACTTATACTATTATGCATTTGTCACTCATTGTTATCACCATGTTCTATTTTTCTGAAATTTTGATATGTAATGTAACTACTATTTGACACTGAATACTCTTGATACTAGTCTCTAATCCTATCACGCTGAGTCACACATTATCTTGCATTTACATTAATTAATAAAATTAACCAAGCCGGGGCTATTGGGGGAGACTGTAGCAGGGAAAATCCAGGGAGGTGTGCTTGGAAGGGCGCCCCTTGTGGGTTTGGATGCCACACGTGATCTTGTTATTTATGCGCGCTCCTATTATTACACGTTACATGATACCTGAGTACAGTGAACTGTTTCTTCCTGCTATCAGGATCCACTAACGCATCACTAGTTTGATATGTAGTTGTCCTGTGGGATGGGGCACAGGACAGCTGCATTAGTTAGGATAATAAAATATACTAGACTTAGAATTATCATTTGTGACATGGATAATCTTGACTACATGATGTTCCTGGACTTTCCATATGATTCTTAACTTGTGATCTTGAGATCGTGTGACCTGATGATTATGATACATGACATTACTCGTCCAGGGTGCTTCATGCTCATTATATACATGTCATAGTATACATACATGACCTTATTTCACCTGACTGTTCTGTAACTCTCATTGGTATCTTACCTGTCAGATTATATTACCGTCAGATTTATAATTCATTGATTCCAGTGCTCTACTTATATTACCCTTTACTTTCACATTTCCATATTATTGTTTCCTCTTCTCGTGTGTGCACTTACTGGTCCGCTTCTGACGGACTTTGATTTTTCAGCATAAGAGCTTGAGGAGACTGACGAGCCACTGTTCGAAGTAACCCAGGAAGATTACCAGGCGTGAGTCTGATGTTTCTTATCTTATGTATTTTGGCATTTTGTCTTGTTATGATATCCCGATGCCAAAATTGTATCTTCTTTTATTTCTGCTTTGTTATGTTTTCAATCTTGTATCTAGACAAAAACTATTTTAGATGTATGTCTTTTATGTGAAAAGAAACTTCTGGTTATCTTCTGTATATGTGTGCGAGAATTTGGCTCATTTACTACAGCGTAAGGTATTCACGAAAGAGATTTCCTCTTTGTGAGTATCTGCTGGCCATCATCACGTACCTGTATTCCGTATTTTGGGAAGCGGGGCGTGACATGGTTTTGTTGGTATCAGAGCCAGGTTTTATTTTAATTCCGCACCATATAAAGACAATCAGATTCACATATAAGAAAAAGTATCTATAATTATCTGGATACACATCATTACCCTAGACTCATGCCTTAGATTCCCTTCTAAACTATTCCCTATCTGTTCCAGACACTCATGACTCGGAACAGAAATGTCCCCTCTTCCTCCCAACTCGACCCAACCTCAGAGAACACGGAGATCCTCCAAACTCTGAAACGCATGCTGGAATTGCAGCAGGATCAGAATGGTCTGCTTCGGGCTGGAGTAACGAGGGCATAGGAGACTGCGGAGCATGCTCTGATGGGATTAAGCTCTGACCATGCGTCGACTAAGGTGGGGAATGTCTCAGATTTTCGAAGGTTGCACCCAAGTAACTTCTCAGGAAATGAGACACCACTGGAGGCGGAACAATGGCTGATCAAGATAGAGCAACTGCTGAATGCCGCAAAAATTCCTGAGGAAGATCGGGTCAATGTAGTGAGCAGCCAACTTACTAACATTGCCCATATCTGGTGGACCGCTGAGATGGAAAGGCCGGCTCCACCCATCAGCTGGAAGACGTTCAGTGAAAGTTTCTTGGTAAAATTCTTTTCTATGACTGCCAAAGCGGAGATGGAGCGACAATTCATCAACTTGAATAAAGGAGGACATACCGTGGATCAGTATGCCGCAGAATTTATCAGATTAAGTCGCTTTGCGCCATACATGGTGGCACAAGAAGGGGACCGTGCCAAGAGGTTTCTTCAGGGGCTGGATATCAATATTCAGAGCCATATTGCTGTACTCCCGCTCAACACCTACGCCCATGTTCTGGAGATAGCACTCAGGAGAAGATATTACAGTAAAGGAGGCGACTACTAGGGCTCTCCCAGAAGCGCCCAATGACCCATATTCCTAGTAGATTCGGTATCAGGCCCCCGCCACTCAAGAGGCCTGCCGCATTTCCGGCACCTGCTCCCATAATAGCTCGGAAGGAGTTGTCTGCACCTTCTGCCATTTACCTGGTCATGCTTTGAAGGACTGTAGACGGGCCGCAAGTGTTTGGCCTGCGGGGCTAGTGATCATCAGCTCCGCGATTGTCCCAAGGCCAACAATTCCATCTTCAGAGGACCCATGTCACAGCAGGCCCCAACCCGCGCACAGTCCCGAGTTGCACTTCCAACCCAGTAGGAGATGTTCCTTAGAACCAAGGGCAAGATGCCTCAACAAGGCCGACCAGTGAAGAAGCAGGGTCGGGCCTACAATCTGACTTTAGAGGAAGCTGAAGTGGCTGATGGAGTCGTTGCAGGTACCATCTTAGTACAATCTATTCCTGCACATGTTCTCTTCGATTCCGGGGCTACCCATTCTTTTATTTCTGCAAATTTTGTTACTCGACACCACATTTCTTGTGATGATATGGTTAATCCCTAGAACATAGCCACGAGAGGTAGGATAGTTGTCTGTTCTAAGGAATGTAGGAAGTCCCCTATAGTGATATATGGTAGAGAGTTTCTAGCAGACTTGATAGTCATAAATGACTCTGGGTTTGATGTTGTCTTGGGTATGGACTGGTTGGGCACTTCCTATGCTCTCATTGACTGTAGGAAGAAAAAAGTTACTTTTCGGGTCCCCAGTCATCTAGAGTTTGAATTCCATACTGGGGATGTAACTCTGGAGCAAGCCCAATTCAAGAAGAGGCAATTGAAGGGGGTGCTAGAGTCCTTGAACTCAAAGGAGCAAGTTAATATACCTAAGGTGGTATGTGAATTTCTTGACATCTTTCCTGAGGATATCCCCGGACTAGCCCTTGTTCGAGAGATTGAATTTAGTATCGAAATCATGCCTGGAACAGCCCCTATTTCCAAGGCGCCGTACCGCATGGCTTCGATAGAACTAGCGAAACTGAAGAAGCAGATTCAAGATTTGCTCGATAAGGGGTTAATCTGACCGAGTGCTTCACCCTGGGGCACTCCGGTCCTTTTAGTCAAGAAGAAGGATATGCATTGATTATCGGGAGCTGAATCATGTCACAGTTAAGAATAAGTATCCCTTACCCCGAATTGATGATCTCTTCGATCAACTGGGCGGAGCCATAATATTCTCTAAGCTAGATCTCCGTTCTGGTTATCACCAAGTGCGGGTGAAAGCTGAGGATGTATCTAAGACTGCTTTTCGGACGCGATATGGACATTTCGAGTTCCTTGTTATGCCATTCGGAGTCACCAACGCTCCTGCGGTATTCATGGACTTGATGAATCGCGTATTTGCTCCATACTTAGATCAATTTGTCATGGTCTTCATTGATGATATCCTAATCTATTCCAAGACCAAAGAGGAGCACGCTGAGCACTTGAGGATTGTCCTACAAACACTAAGAAAAGAGAAGTTATATGCAAAGCTTAGTAAATGCTCTTTTTGGCTAGACCATGTCTCATTCCTCGGGCATATCATATCTAGGGATGGCATCTCGGTGGATCCATCCAAAGTAGAAGCTGTCAGAGATTGGCTAATTTCTAAGTCTGTCACGGAAGTGAGAAGTTTTCTTGTACTAGCTGGCTACTATCGTCGGTTTGTCCAAAATTTCTCCAAGATCGCTGAGCCTCTAACCAAGCTTACTAGAAAGAAAGTGAAGTATCGGTGGACTGAGGAATGCCAGTTAGCATTCGAGGAACTGAAGGATCGATTGACGACAGTTCCAGTTCTAGCAATTCCAAATGGATCTGGGGGGGTGGTGATACACAGTGATGCTTCTGGGCGCGGCCTGGGTTGTGTGTTAATGCAACGAGGCAGAGTGATATCATTTGCCTCAAGACTGTAAAATCACCTAGAGGGGGGGTGAATAGGTGATGGCTAATCTAATGGTCACTAAATGCGGAATTAAAAATTATTTAATGCAAACTAAAACTCTTTACACTAAACACCACGTATAACACAAGAGTGTAGCCGAATTTCCCGTGAAGGGCTCTGGACTAACTCCTCAAGATTCCTCTAAATAAGAGTTGAGGTGCCACGTTGGCTCTCTTGGTTAAATACAAGTGTTAGCAAACAAATCCCAAGCATATAACAATTAAGCACACAATATATCAAGCATATAAAGATAAAGACAATAATAGTATGCATGATATAAAGACAAAGAGATAGAGAGTGAGCAATCGCAAATACGGGAGATTTGTTTCGAGGTTCGAGCACACTTGCTCTACATCCCCGCCTTCACACTTGAAGGATTTCCACTATAATCGATCCCACCGGATCACTCGGTGCCGCAACACCTACAAGGCGAGTTCACACTTGAACTCCTTGGACTCTCTAGTCCCGTACACACCGCAAGCCCACAAGCTCGCCGAGGCCGCACCTCAAACACCGAGTTCTCACTAGAACCAAAAACACCGCGAACCCGCTAGTCTGCCTCCTCAAAGTACAAAGATGGAACTTTGGTGATCACAACACTTTGATCACCTAAAATCCTCTCACAACAAATCCCTATAGGTAGACATAGCAATGGATGGCTCAAGTGTTGTGTGAGAAAACAAGGAAAGAGATGGTGGAGGAAAACTCAAGAAAATCACTTTTAAAATACTCTTGATAAACTCCCCTTTTGATTGGAAGTATTAGCTCTCAATTTAGTGGAGAAAACTCTTTTAATGAAGTAGGAAAACTAGATCAAAACTCACTAAAAAATCTTGGAGAAAACAGCACCCAAACCCACAAATTTATAGGGCTAGAAAAACTAGCCGTTGGGATCCAGGTGGCCTGACGGGCGACCGCCCGGTCGACCGCCAACGGTCATTTTTCTGACTGTTGGGGCAGCGGTCGACCGGCCGGTCGACCGTGGCTTGGATACAGAGAGCACTGCTCTCTGTCCAGTCGACCGGTCGGTCGACCGGGGCCTTTCCAGAGAGCAGAGCTCTCTGAACGGTCGACCGGCCCTCCAGCCAGAACTGGCGTGCACGTCGGTCGACCTTCCGGTCGACCGACTTCTAGAGCGGTCGACCGGCCCGGTCGACCGGCTGAAGCCAGAACAGGAAACTAAAGGATTAAAAACTTGGTCATTTTGGCTAAAATAAAATCCCATAAATTCACGAAAAAATCTACAAAAATAGTTTCAATGTTATACTTTGATAATCAAACATGTTTGCACAAAATCAAGAATGTTGCAAACAATTTGGACTATTTTTGTAACTTAGAAATTTTGATTAAAAACGAAAACTGTATTTTTCCAAAATTGATTTTTCCAAAATTTCTCCAAATACAAAAACAAGATATTTAAACAACTTTTAAAGCATAGAGTGTATGGATATGATCCACTACACATACATGGTGAAATATCTATGTTTTTGGCATTAAGCTCTAAAATGGTTTTGGTTAACAACACATGTATACTTTGAATACCAAAAACCAAACCGGTATTTTTCCAAAAGAAAACTCTTTTGTATTTTTTCAAAATAAAAATTCTTTTATGAAAATCTTATCTAAATCAAGAGTGTGTGTGCATATGGCATACTTGAGCAATCCACCAACTATTCTATCCTTTACATTTTATCTAAAATAAAATCTTATAAAAACAAACCTAGACACAAGTCTTGATCTTGAAGGTCTTCACTTGAAGTTTTCACATCTTCTTGACTTGGTCCAAATACGATCCATAGAGCTAGACTCCTCTTGAGTACTTGATGTGGTCTTGATGCACAAGCTCTTGAATCAAACCGTGCTAGCTCCAAAACTTGACTTTAAATCCTTTGTTGAAGCTACACACCTATTAAGATCTTGATCACAAATCTGAAACTAAATAAACACAAGATCATTAGTACTATAACTACATGAGTTGATCATCATCAAAACTAGAGTGATGGGCCTTTGGGCCAACAATCTCCCCCTTTTTGATGATGACAAAACTCATGAAGTTATATATGCATGGATTAAAGTAAAGCTTCAAGGAAGCTCCCCCTTAACTCATGCATAACAATAAACAATAAGATATGGCAATGAAGCATAAGAATCTAAACAAACATGTATGCAAATGTATGGAGATAAACATGCCAATCAAGCATAAAACTCACAAATTCTTTTTCTCCTATTTGCATAACAAAACATATATGCATAAACATAAATCCTTCTCCCCCTTAATGAATAAAGTAAGGAAAGCATGCATATATACAAAAAACTTCTCAAAATACTTCTCCCCTTTTTGTCATTCATCAACAAAGGGGTTAAAGTAAAAACAAAATGTTCTCCCCCCTTTTGTCAAAAGCAAAAATCAAAAAAAGGGGTGACATTAAACAAATCAATAAAGGATATATGCGATATACATTTATGAAGAGGAAGACGCTAAGTTAGCTTCCCTACACATATACATTACATGAAAGAGGGATGACAAGCCCTAATTCACATAACGCATAATATGTAATGCATAAGAAGAGATGTGAAGCTCCCCCTACATACGTGTACCGCATAAAGAAGAGTTGTCAAGCTCCTCAATATAAGATACACTTAACATGAATCTATATGTAGAAGAGATGTTAAGCTCTCCTTGCATATAGGCAATACAAATCCAAACATTTTTAATTTTCTCATTAAAAACAAATCTTGAGATATCTTGTAAACAAAATTTTAAGATATCATATAAACCAAAAATTTTTAAGGTACCACTTATAATCAAATTTTAAGATATCAATTTCGAAAGAAAACATTACAAATTTTGATTGTAAAATATTGTAAATTATTTTGATACCAATTGCAATCAATAGATATCAATTGAAGATTATTGCAAATATTTGATATCAATAAAAAAAATACCAATTGTAAGAAAATGTATAAGCTTATATAAAGATACCAATTGAGAAATCAATTGAAAATAATGATTTGAATTAAGCTTAGCATAAACAAATTATGTGCTTTAAATATGTAAATCAATTTTTAATTAAGCACAAATAAATCATATATATGTATGAAAATGAAAATACCAATAGGAATTGATATTATGGAAATTATGAAGCATACATATATAAAAAACAAAGTATGAGTATATATAAAATGAATATCAATTGAGATACCAATTGAAAATAACAATGTAAATCAAGTATATAACTCATATTGAAGAATAAATAACTAGTTAAATTAATTTTTAAAAAAACTAGTTAAAGATCCTTCAAAAATATGAAACTAAATCATATGTTTTTCATGAATCATACCAAATACACAAGAAGTGACACTCGAAATCTATAAGGCTCAAAATGATCATGAAACAAAGTCATGACAAAATAAATAAAGTGTGAGTATACAAAAATCATGTAAATAGCATTTTCATGAAAATAATCAATAATGCTCAAAACAAACATGAATATCATTTTATCAAAACATGAAATTTATTTTTATAAACAAAATAAACTTCTAGGTATATGTATGATTTATCCAATCCTAACAATATGCATACATATCCCAAACATAAAAAGAGTCCATAAAGTAAATTGCGTGAAGGCAAATGACTCATGGGGTATACATGTATATTTATTAGATTTGAATACAAGATACATATACATGAAGTAAAACATGAAAATAGGCAAAATAAGTGTAAATGAGAGAATCATCAAAACTAGGCTATATATGTACATATAGTAAGTACAAATGAACAATGAAGTGCAAACATATATGAATCAATTTGTTGCTCACTACTTGTACATGTATAAATTCAAATTTTAATAAAAACTACATTTAACTAGTATTTACCACATGAAGCACAAAACAAATAAACATGCTAAAAGAAATCATCAATGAAAAGCATGTAAAATAAATTAGGAGTTTAAGAGATAGTTACCAAACCAAAGAACTATGCTCAAATTCTCCAAAACATGGTGGTTGTCCCACCAAACCTCCTTGATAGCGATTCATCAAATATGTGTCCATCAAGTCCATGTGCATCCACCATCAAGGCACCATCCCTCTCACGTTTTGTGAGAGCCCTCACCTACATCAAAAATCAAAGGTGGGAATTTTGGTGCCCATTTTCTTTTGGGTCCTTGGGGGTTAGTCTTGTAAGGAACCCAAACATTTTTGTTATTAGCAAAATTAATATGATGCAACTTATCAAAACAAAATTTTGCTAGATGGCCTTTGCGGCCATAATGTGTACATTTGCACACCTTAGGATGCATATGAGTGTGAGTGTGGTCATGGCGTGCAAAGTGTGCATATGCATGAGGGTGATGTGCATGAATATGTGGAGTTTGTTTCTTTGAAAACAAGGTCTCCAATCTCTTATGATTAAATGCACATGTGCTCAAGGTTGAGCTCAAACAATTTATTTTATTTTTCAAAACATTAATCTCATTTTGATTTATGGTGGCATGTAAAACATGATGAGATATAGAATCATTTTTCTTATTCTTTTTAGAAACATTTTCTTTTTCTTTTTCAATCATTTTTCTTTTCAAAGAAGTGTTTTCTTGCAAAGTAACTTTTTTTATTTTTCCACCAAAACAATTTCATTTTTCAAAGAAGTATTTCCTTCACATAAATCATTCAATTTAGATATCAAGGAAACATTCTCATTTTTCAAATTTTTATTTTCTTTTTCAAAACATGCAATTTTATTTTTAAAAGACTCATTTTCTTTTAAAACATTTTCAAATTTTGTTTGAAAAGAATCCTTTTCTTTTGACATGCAATCAATTTTATTTTTCATTTTCTTATTATCTTTTCTAAGCATGTCATATTTTTCTAAAAGTTGTTGACAAAAAGAAGTAAGGTCATCATAAGTCATGTCAACATCTTTATCTACCTCGGATTCGGTAGTTACCTCAAGGGGGTTATCCCCTTAGACTATGTAGCACACGTTGGAGGTGTTGCTTCCAACATCCGAGTCACTCCCTGCATAGTATTATTCCTTTTCGCCGAGGGAGAGTATGGTGTTCCAAACTACAAAAGCCGAATCAAGATTAGCAACCCTAGATAAATAAACATCATTTAGGGTAGATCTTAAAGCATGTAGGGATTTTGCATTAGCCTCAAAATGTTTGCCATTTAAACAATATGAATCTTTAGTAGTGGCAAAATAAACATGAATGCCTAGGGCCTTGAGGAATAAAGACATCTTAACCTTCCAAGTTTGGATGCTAAGGATGTTAAAGGTGGGAGGTGACATGAAATCCATGGTGTGTGTACAAATATTATGATTAGCCTAAAAATGAGGATCTTTAACTCTAGGTTGTTAGACCCAAATCAAGACCACTTGGCTCTGATACCAATTATAAAATCACCTAGAGGGGGGTGAATAGGTGATGGCTAATCTAATGGTCACTAAATGCGGAATTAAAAACTATTTAATGCAAATTAAAACTCTTTACACTAAACACCACGTATAACACAAGAGTGTAGCCGAATTCCCCGTGAAGGGCTCTGAACTAACTCCTCAAGATTCCTCTAAATAAGAGTTGAGGTGCCGCGTTGGCTCTCTTGGTTAAATAAAAGTGTTAGCAAACAAACCCCAAGCATATAACAATTAAGCACACAATATATCAAGCATATAAAGATAAAGATAACAATAGTATGCAAGATATAAAGACAAAGAGATAGAGAGTGAGCAATCGCAAACACGAGAGATTTGTTTCGAGGTTCGAGCACACTTGCTCTACACCCTGCCTTCACACTTGAAGGATTTTCACTATAATCGATCCCACCGGATCACTCGGTACCGCAACACCTACAAGGCGAGTTCACACTTGAACTCCTTGGACTCTCTAGTCCCGTACACACCGCAAGCCCACAAGCTCGCCGAGGTCGCACTTCAAACACCGAGTTCTCACTAGAACCCGAAACACCGCAAACCCGCAAGTCCGCCTCCTCAAAGTACAAAGATGGAACTTTGGTGATCACAAGACTTTGATCACCTAAAATCCTCTCACAACAAATCCCTATAGGTAGATATAGCAATGGATGGCTCAAGTGTTGTGTGAGAAAACAAGGAAAGAGATGGTGGAGGAAAACTCAAGAAAATCACTTTTAAAACACTCTTGATAAACTCCCCTTTTGATTGGAAGTATTAGCTCTCAATTTAGTGGAGAAAACTCTTTTAATAAAGTAGGAAAAACTAGCTCAAAACTCACTAAAAAATCTTAGAGAAAATAGCACCCAAACCCCCAAATTTATAGGGCTAGAAAAACTAGCCGTTGGGATCTAGGTGGCCTGACGGTCGACCGTTCGGTCGACCGCCAACGGTCATTTTTCTGACCGTTAGGGCAGCGGTCGACCGGCCGGTCGACCGTGGCTTGGATACAGAGAGCACTGCTCTCTGTCCGGTCGACCGGTCGGTCGACCGGCCCTCCAGCGAGAACTGGCGTGCACGTCTGTGCACGTCGGTCGAACTCCCGGTCGACCGACTTCTAGAGCGGTCGACCGGCCCGGTCGACCGCTGAAGCCAGAACAGGAAACTAAAGGATTAAAAACTTGGTCATTTTGGCTAAAATAAAATCCCATAAATTCACGAAAAAATCTACAAAAATAGTTTCAATGTTATACTTTAATAATCAAACATGCTTGCACAAAATCAAGACATGTTACAAACAATTTGGACTATTTTTGTAACTTGGAAATTTTGATTAAAAACGAAAACTGTATTTTTCCAAAATTGATTTTTCTAAAACTTCTCCAAATACAAAAACAAGATATTTAAACAACTTTTAAAGCATAGAGTGTATGGATATGATCCACTATACATACATGGTGAAATATCTATGTTTTTGGCATTAAGCTCTAAAACGGTTTTGGTTAACAACACATGTATACTATGAATACCAAAAACCAAACCGGTATTTTTCCAAAAGAAAACTCTTTTGTATTTTTTCAAAATAAAAATTCTTTTATGAAAAGCTTATCTAAATCAAGAGTGTGTGTTCATATGGTATACTTGAGCAATCCACCAACTATTCTATCCTTTACATTTTATCTAAAACAAAATCTTATAAAAACAAACCTAGACACAAGTCTTGATCTTGAAGGTCTTCACTTGAAGTCTTCACATCTTCTTGACTTGGTCCAAACACGATCCATAGAGCTAGACTCCTCTTGAGTACTTGATGTGGTCATGATGCACAAGCTCTTGAATCAAACTGTGCTAGCTTCAAAACTTGACTTTAAATTCTTTGTTGAAGCTACACACTTACTAAGATCTTGATCACAAATCTGAAACTAAATAAATACAAGATCATTACTACTATAACTACATGAGTTGATCATCATCAAAATTAGAGTGATGGGCCTTTGGACCAACAATGACAACTGAAGCCTCATGAGAGGAATTACCCAACTCATGATCTGGAACTGGCGGCGGTCATCTTCGCCCTTAAGGTGTGGAGACACTATCTTCTCGGGGAGCGTGTGGAGACATTCACAGATCATAAGAATCTCAAGTACATTTTTACCCAGAAGGAGCTCAACATGCGTCAGAGAAGATGGCTAGAGCTCATGGCAGACTATGATATAGACCTGCAATACCACCCCGGGAAGGTGAATGTAGTTCCTGATGCTCTCAGTAGGAAGCCCTCTTTCATGTTGATGACTCAACAGAAGGAGATGCAGGAAGAGATCCTTAGGTTAGACTTGGAGATCATTCTACCAGGAGATATTAGGAGAATCATGACCTTGGTGACTCAACCATCTCTGATCGAGAAGATCAAGAAACATATGAAAGCCGCTCAAGATCGTCAGAAGAAGTGGGCCGATGCCAAGAGAAGACCCTTAGAGTTTGCAGTAGGTGACCATGTATTTCTTAAGATCTCACCAACTCGAGGGGTCATTAGGTTCGGCTGCAGTGGGAAGTTAAGTCCCAGATACATTGGACCTTTTGACGTCATTGAGTGAGTCGGAGAAGTAGCATACCGGGTGGCCTTATTTCCAGCACTAGATGGCGTTCATGACGTATTCCACATCTCTTAATTAAGGAAGTACGTCCAGGACGACCAACATATCCTGGACTATTCAGATCTGAGACTGAACCACGATCTACCCTATGAGGCTCAACCAATCCGCATCATCGACAAGAAGGAGAAGGTTCTGAAGAACCAGACCATTCCTCTGGTACTGGTATCTTGGGATCCAAACTCTCCTGGGGATTCCACCTGGGAACGGGAAGATGAGATCAGGGCTAAATATCCTTATATCTTCTCAGGTAACTTATCTCACTTCTAACTATCTATTCATCATCTTATAGCTTAGAATACTCTTCTCCTTGTTTACTTTTGAATTTCGAGGACGAAATTTTTATAAGGTGGGTAGGATTGTAACCCTCCGTTTCTAAAATACGTATGTCAATACTGGTATCTGGTGATGATTTACTTATCCTGATAGTCGGATTGAGGTCATTTCAGCTCAAAATATCATTTTTCATTATTTTGAATTTTTCAAAATTTTTGGAATATTTTTGCAAGTTATTGGAGAAGAATCTCAATTTGGGGTCAATCGGGGTCACAGACTGATTTCGAAATTTTTAATTAATAATAGGAGATGAATTTTGGAGATCTAACTTCACAACAATATTCAGGATGACATCTTCTATTTTTAAAAATTTTTGAGAATTTTTCTGAATTAATAGAGTTTAATCCAATAAAATAATGCATAAATATGTATTCAAAAAGGAAAAAAATGAAAATAAAATAAAATAAAATTAGAAAAAAAAACTCGCATGTGTAATTAAAACAGGTTTCGAACCCCAGGTGCCCCCACCTGAATTGAAAGCTCTAAGTGGGGAATGCCACATAATATATTTAAACCTTTTCTAATTCTACCATTTTGCCCTTGTGAAACAAAACAAAACTAAACCAAACCAGTTTAATTTGATATATTCTCAAATTCGAACCCATGACCACCACCCCCTCATCCTAAAGCCCAGACCACTATGCCACATTGGCGTGTGCACTAAAAGCCCAAGCCCACTTATTTAAACTTCTCTTCTACTTCCCCCATCTTCTCCAACTTCCCCCACTCTCTCTAACTTCTCTTACACTTTCTCCCCCTCATTCCCACTCACCCAAACTGAGCCCACTATTTCTCTCATGTAGCCTAACTCTCAGGGGTACTTAGGGGTGTGTGTGGTGCCTATAAAAGGGACATCTCACTATCTCAAGTCACCTGCAAAACCTAAACTTCTCTTTCTTTGTTCCACTACAATATCTCTCCCTCTTTCAAATTTGGCGAGATTCTTAAGTGCTGGCCGAGGAGAAGAAGATTCAAACTGAAGGGAGCGTTCTAGGTATTTTATTTTACACTTTTGTAGAATTTAGTTCGTTGTGGCATTTTACCGAACACGTAGTATGCGTTACATGTTAGCTTTAATTTCACCTTGTAAAACGCATGCTAAAATCACAATAAAATTTTGTAGAACACCTAGAATATGCCTCCTCATTATCATGATTTTTAATTTATTTTTAGAAATTTATTTACAATCGAAAAAATGGACTGTGATGTGCATTGCACTGTGCACAGCACAGTGCAGACCAGGCCAGGTCTGGCCTGGGCCAGGCCAGGTCTGGCCTGGGCCAGGCCAGACCCAACCTGGGTCTGGTCGAGCCAGGCCTGGCCCAGCCTGGCCTGGTCGGGCTCAGCCAGACCTGACTGGGTCTGGGCTCAGCCAGACTCGACTGGGTCTGGGCACAGACCCAGTCCGGGTCTGTATACAGACCTGTGTTCCCGAACCCGACCCATAAAAAAAAAGGAAAAAAAAAGAGAAAAAGAAAGAAAGGAAAAAAAAGAAAAAGTAAAAGAAAAAGAAAAGGAATAAATAAAATAAAAATAAGTAGAAAAATAATTGTGGTATTTACTGTAGCAAACTAGACCCAAACCCATTAATGTAGCAACAGACCCGTTAAGCTTTTTATTTATTTTTAGGTTTATTTTCATTCCGAAAATTTCAAAAAATTCACAGAAAATCAAAAACTAAATTTGAAACTCTATAAAATTATTTTGATGTAATATTACTCAGAATAACATGAAATTAAATATTTTTGTAATTACTATTCAATGATAATTTATTTAAAATGACCAATAAATTACTAAATAAAAAAATAAGAAATTCATGATTCAGTAATATGTAAATATTATACATCAATTTATTAGTTTATGCATGTAATTTAGTATGAAAAAATATTTTTAAATAGTTGCTATAAATTCAGAAATTAAATTATTTTAAAATATTAACCAACCAAAATTATAATAAATAGTAAAAAATACATTATCACTTAAATCACTGAATAAATAACATGTCAAGTCTCTAATTAATTCACGTAATATTTAGGCCGTGAATTTTACCCAGAGCCGGTTGCAGTTACATGAATTCAGATTTCAACGACATCAGGCAAGTACACATACCCTCTCTCTCCTTTGTGTCCCTTTGTTAGTTTATAAATTCCTTTCCGATCTTAATTTTCATGTCCTTCTTTGATCTCATGTATTGTAAGACATGCATGCATAGGATGTTTGATACATAAATAATCATTCAAGTATAACTATAAATTAGTAAATATTGTACAAGTACATTGACGTCACCCTATGTCATGATTCATATTTTATGATTATGTCTACATCCTAATACACTGACATCACTTATACTATTATGCATTTGTCACTCATTGTTATCACCATGTTCTATTTTTCTGAAATTTTGATATGTAATGTAACTACTATTTGACACTGAATACTCTTGATACTAGTCTCTAATCCTGTCACACTGAGTCACACATTATTTTGCATTTATATTAATTAATAAAATTAACCAAGTGATTAGTCTCTAATTTTGCATAATTTTCATCACATTCTCATATTTATTTAATAATAAATTCTGCTAATAATACCTTGCTTTCTTGATTCTAGGTCCATGGCGTGCAATGAAGAAGAAGACCCTAAATCACCATTTAATTGGTCATTAAAGGCCTATTAAGATAGCCATTGACCTAGAAGAGCTGATTCGTCAAAATCAGGGGCCAGAAACTAGAAACCGGGAGCAGAATCTGACAGGGGACCAAAAGGACCGCGCGCGGCTCGAAGCACCGCGCGCGGCCTCCAAGGGGCCGCGGCGCGCGCCGCTTCGGGCCAGGGTTTGTCCCCTGGCCCCCTCTTCCCTGGTGGCTATAAATACCCCCCTTGGGTTTCAGAGAAAGGATATGCAGAGTTTTAGGAGTAGTTTCATCTTCATATTGTAGTTTAGAATAGTTTAGTTTAGGTTAGTTCTTCTTCCTCCATTATATTTTCTATTTTATAGATCTTGTAATAGGGAGAGAGAGTGATACATGCTTGAAATGCAAGAGTGCTTGTAATAGAAGGTGACAATCTATGAAAGGTGTTCTCCTTACCTCTCTATGTTTTCTTCTCTCCAATCTCTTTTACATGTGCAGCTAACTTTTCTCTCATGGTAACTAACTACTAACCACTAACTTGCTAACTTCTTTTATGATAATCTACATGAATCTAATAGCCTCGGTTTGGCCTTGCTCTTGCAAGAGCCATTGATGGCTCATGAAGATGGATCTAACACTCTAACTTCCTAACCACTAACAAGCTAACATTACTTTACTCCATGCTTACTTTTCTATAGTATTGATGGTTTAAGTGTAGATTGCACTTGTTTGATGAGTTGGGTTGTGATGAGTTACATATGGGTCATGCTTTGAATCGCTCTTGAACCAAGCACTAGTGATGACCAATGATACATGTGAGGCAACTATCACTAAGAGGTTAGCATGTTAGTGGAGTCATTAGTAGTTAGTGCCATGAGTTTTCTTTCTTTTTCACTTTGTTTAGAAACATTCTAAAAATCACAAGCATATTCTTTTCTATGTTTCTCACTTCTTTGTGTTTCACCGTATTTCTCTTTTCATTCTTTTCTTTCTTTCTTTTCATTCTTTAAAACTTTAAAGAATCTTTAACAAACACGTGAATCAACCGGTAAAGTTTCTATCGCCTCCCATCCTTGTGGATTCGACTCGTTTTAGCCTCTATGCTATAACGGAAGTATCGAGGAAGCCAAAGCGCACACACTTTAAATCTTGATTTCAAAACATTTACTTTTTGTGCGCAATTTTTCCCGATCACCAAGCCGGGGCTATTGGGGGGAGACTGTAGCAGGGGAAATCCAGGGAGGTGTGCTTGGAAGGGCGACCCCTTGTGGGTTTAGATGCCACACGTGATCTTGTTATTTATGCGCGCTCCTGTTATTACATGTTACATGATACCTGAGTACAGTGAAATGTTTCACCCTGCTATCAGGATCCACTAACGCATCACTTGTTTGATATGTAGTTGTCCTGTGGGATGGGGCACAGGACAGCAGCATTAGTTAGGATAATAAAACATACTAGACTTAGAATTATCATTTGTGACATGGGTAATCTTGACTACATGTTGTTCCTGGACTTGCCATATGATTCTTAACTTGTGATCTTAAGATCGTGTGACCTGATGATTATAAAACATTGCATTACACGTCCAGGGTGCTTCATGCTCATAGTATACATACATGATCTTATTTCACCTGACTGTTCTGTTACTCTCATTGGTATCTAACCTGCCAGTTTATATTACCGTCAGATTTATGATTCATTGATTAGTGCTCTACTTATATTGCCCTTTACTTTCACATTTCCATATTATTGTTTCCTCTTTTCGTGTGTGCACTTGCTGGTCCGCTTCTGACGGACCTTGATTTTTAAGCATCAGAGCTTGAGGAGACTGACGAGCCACTGTTCGAAGGAACCCAAGAAGATTACCAGGCGTGAGTCCGACGTTTCTTATCTTATGTATTTTGACATTTTGTCTTGTTATGATAACCCGATGCCAAAATTGTATCTTCTTTTATTTCTGCTTTGTTATGTTTTCAATCTTGTATCCAGACAAAGACTATTTTAGATGTATGTCTTTTATGTGAAATGAAACTTTTGGTTGTCTTTTGTATATGTGTGCTAGAATTTGGCTCATTTACTACAGCGTAAGATATTCACGAAAGAGATTTTCCTCTTCTTGAGTATCTGCTGGCCATCATCCGCTCCCGTATTCCGTATTTTGGGAAGCGGGGCGTGACAGCTGGGTGGGGCTTCGAGCGAAGTTAACCTTCTGCAGAGTTAACTGAGCACTCCGGGCGATGCTAAAAGTTAGCTCGCAGCGAGGCTGTGAAGGAGCTTCCTGCGATGCTAAGCAACTTTAGTTTCTTACGCAAGACTTATCTCATGGGCTCGTGCGAGACTAAGTATTAAGCTAACTTAGTGTCCCTGGACCTGCTTGGGCCTTCTCACGGGCTTTTAAGGACGAACCCGGCTTACTGTCTGCTTACTGGATCAGTAGAGTCTAAGTTGCAGATTCGTCCCTTTTGAGATGGGTGAAGAACTGGCTGTTGGCTTATCTGCCACTTGTCTTTTGTAGATGTCAACAAGTTAGACATTGTTCAGGCCAGTTAGGAATCTTGTCTTTTTTAGAGTGTCAACAAAGGTGACTCAGAATAAGATGCCTTAAACTGCTGGCTCACTGATTAGTTGTCAATTCTGCATTTTCATATCACATTTCCCTGCCTGGTTTATAATAAAATACTGCTTAATAACCTGTGCTTTGGTCTCTTGTGCAGATAATGAATGAATAGGGACAAAGTTTCAATAGGAGCTTAATTAAACCTATTTTGGGTAATTAATCCAGATTTCTTGGATGCCAAGTCAAAAGTTTCTAGAAGAATACATTAGATTCCCATGTTGAAGCTGCATTTGGAGAAATATAAGTCCAAATGACGCAAAACAAGATATATACAGAAGCTCCTAGAAGCAAGACGAACAACTGGCAAAAGATCAGTGCCTCTGGCCCTGATCAAGCTGCGGGAACTCAGGAAACACAACATTTGTCACGTTTTCGCAGTAAGATCAGGGTCAGAGCCACTGATCTTCGACGCGTGGCTTCTTCCAGATAATTCCTAGGTCCCTATTTGCCTATATATACTCTATGATGATCAGAAACTCAAGAGAGAGAGAGAGAGCAAAAGGCTAGAGTTTCTCTATTTTAGTGTAGCATAGATTTTCTCTTTCTTTTCTTTGTATTTTTTCTCTTTTTTATAGATCATGTATTAGGGCAGAAATTGATTCAGGAGAGAAAGAGAGTGTTGATGTAATAGATAAGTGAACATCTAAGAAAGCTTCCTCCTTTCCTTCAAGATTTCTTCTCTACTTTACATGATGCTTAGCTAATTTTTTCTCATAGCAATCAACTACTACCCACTAATCACTAATACTTACTTGATAATCTACATGCATCTAATAGCCTCTACAGGGTCTTGCTCTTGCAAGAACAATTGATGGCTCATCATGATGAGTCTCTCTAACTGATTTTGATGGATTAATAGTATGGTGCACCTTGTTAATGTGGTTTGGATGTGGTGAACAATCTTATGGACCATACTTTTTAACGTCTCTTGAAACTAAGGATTAGTGATGGCCAAGGATCCATGTGAGGCAACTATCGCTAAGAGGTTAGCATGGTTAGTTGAGTACTTAATAATTAGTAGCCATGAACTTTTCTTCTTCTTTTTAGTTTTGTCATTTTCTATAACCACTTCTTTATCATTTTTTCTATGTATTCATTTGCATTCTCCTTCTACCATTTCTAGTTTTGTTTTCATTCTTTTTTATTCTTTCGAAACAAAGAAGAATTCGTTAACACTAATGTGAACACATTGTTAATGCATCGTCTTTCGTCCTTGTGGATTCGACCTATTTAGCCTATATGATATAACGGAAGTATCGAGGAAGCCAAAGCACACATACTTTCACTGATTTGCAAAATACACAATTTTGTGCACGCTTCATATCGATCATTACTCACCACATCACTGAGGGGAGAAGGAACTTTAAGACTCCTCTCGGTCTCGAATCCTATGATGGGCGGGAGATCCCATGGATCACATCCCGGGATATAAGTTTGTGATGGAGCTTCAGGGGGTGAACGATGCGATCCTGTGCAAAGCTTTCTCCACTATATTAAGAATGACTGCCACGGACTGGTCTAACAACCTTCCCCTTCACTTCTTCCACTCTTTCAACTCACACACAATTTCATGCAATAGTTCATCTCTAGTCGACAGTGAAAGAAAAATTCGGCTGCACTCATGGGCGTGATACATGGAAAAAATGAACCCTTGAGGGCTTACTTGCAAAAATTTAACATGGAGAGGCTAGAAGTCAAGAATGGTAGCCATGACATATCATGATTGCCTTTACGAATAGAGTTCATCACCCACACCTTAATAATTCTCTCTGTACTAGCCCTCCCATCGACCTCTACGATCTGATGACAAGTTCAAAGAGATACATGAATGTAGAAGAGGCCCAGGATGGTTGGAGGGAGAGAAAGTCAAAACTCCAGGGTGACCAATAAAAAGAAGGACCCTGAGCCGTTAGCACGACAGTCAAAGAAGGCGATAAAAACAACTAGCCTTGGTAAGGAGGTCCACTCACTTTTTGTAACTGGACCCCCCTCAATGGCTGAGGTCTCAAATCCTAATGCAGATTGGAGGGACCCTCTTTAAGCCACCACAACCCATGAGGTGTCCTCCAGAGAGGTGGCTGAGGCATAAATACTGTGATTACCATTGCAATGACGATTGTATCCATCTTAGGTTGGACATCGAGACACTGATCCAAAGAGGGCTTTGAAGAAGTATGTAGGAAAGGGTGTGCCCCCTACCAATATGCCAAAGTCGGCCTCTGAGGCTCCCCCGGTAGGGCAAACGCAATAGGTAGTGCATATGCCCTCTTCCACTGCCTGGATCATCCATGTGATCTCTGGAAGACTAGCAGCAAGGGGAAGCTCGAATGCCCAGAAGAAGAGCAACGCTCAGGGTGTGCATGTTGCCAACCTTCCACGCAGAAAATCTAAAACCTCAGAGCCTATTATGTTCTCATATTGGGACTTGGAAGGCATTCAACTACCTCATGACAATGCGATCGTGGTCACTGTCAAGGTAGGGGATGTTGGCCCAAAGGCCTATCACTTTAGTTATTTTGATGATTAACTCATGGAATTATATCACTGATGATCTTGTGTTATTTAAGTTTCAGATTTTAATCAAGATACTAGTTGGTATTTAGCTTCTTCAAGCTAACACATGTTAATTTAAGAGCTCAAGTATAAAGATCATATCAAGTACTCAAGAAGGAGTCTAACTCAAGGGATCAAGTTTTTGGTGGAGTCAAGTGAAGATGAAGATCATATCAAGATGAAGACTCTAGTTTGTAAGAATGTATAGAAATGTGTAAAGTTTACATTAGTCTTAATTGCTCAAGCTCACAGACACAAGTTTAATATTTGTTTTTAAGAAAAAACTTTCAGTGTTTTAGTTCAACCTGTTTCAAATCAATTAGAATATATTATGGTTTTATGAGATGATATTTAACAAAAACAAGTTTCTCAAACAAGTTTTTTTGTATTTATAGAGTTTTGGAAGAACCTGATTTTCAATTCAAAGTTTAGTTTTTGAAAAAATAACTTTTAATATAGTTTATTTTTCATGATTGTACTTCTATTTCAAAAACAAGTTCACATGTTTCTAATGTGTGATGATTTTTGATCACACATTTTTGTGCTCTAGTGTATTTATATGAACTTATTTTTGTAAATTTTACAGAGATTTATTTGGATTTAGAATATATTTTAAAATAGAAAAATCAAGATTTTGGGTTGTAGCCGATCGACCGCTAGCCCAGAGCTAATTGTTCTTTTGGTCGATCGCCCGATTGACCGAATTTACACAAGCTCGTGCACATTTAGAGTTGTGCATGTCGTTCAACTATAGAAACTTGCAGTGCTCTCTATTTTTGGGTTTCGGTTGACCGCCAAAGAGATAAGCTCTCTGTTTGAGCTTGGTCGACCGCTGGCTCCAACGGCTATTTTTATTGTTATTGGCGGTCGACCAGCCGGTCGATCGACCTCTGGTAATTTTGCCAGAAATTACTAGTTTCTGATTTTGATTGATCTTGTCTTATTTTCAAACGGATATATTTTACTTTATTTGGGTTAATCAATGTTTTTACACCTGAATTTATTCGCTAATCATCTCTACCTTATTCCTATAAAGAGGTGTCATAGTTCAGAGTTTTATAGAAGATGTTGACAAGATTTTGAAAGTTTTTGAAAGAGAAAAATTTGTGTTTAAGTTTAGAAAAAAAAATTAAGAAAACAAGTTTTTGGGAAATCATAGTTTCAAGCTTCAAGTTTCAATATCTTCATATAGATTTTCTGGGAAAATTTTCTTAAGAGCTTTATTTCAAAAATCCTAGTTTCTCACAAGCTTGAGCTATATCATCTCTATATCTATCCTTACAAGAGTCTTATTTTGTGAGATTTCTTATTTGTGATCTTTGTGACTGCCAAGTATTGTTACCTTCATTTACTTTGTGCTTCCCTCTTGTGTAGAGGTATATTTACTTTGTGCATTGACTAAGTGTCTTCTTCCTGTGTAGAGGACCATTGATTTGTGCCTTCCTCTTGTATAGAGGATTATTTTTTTTTATGGAGTTCTTTTGTTGAGATAGTGAAAATCCTTCTAGGTGAAGGCAGAGATGCAGAGCAAATGGCTCGAACCTTAAAACATATCCTCATATTTGAGTTTGCCCATCTCTTAACTCACCTCTTCTCTTGTTTATATCTTGCATTGATATTATTGCTCATTTACATATACTTGTATTTTGCTTACTGATAGGTAGTAAAAAGTGCATATTTTTCAATACATTTACTATCACATTTTCATATTTATTCCTATAATTCTGCACATTTACTAATATTTTATTATTTATTGTGTGCAGGCCTTGAGAAATAAAAATAAAAGAATAAAGCCTTAAAAGAAGCCCAAGAGCCCATGTTTAAAGCCCATTGCAAAAGTTGCAATTATCAAATATCAAAATTGCAATTACTAAGGGCAATAGTTGCAAATACTAAAAGAAGAGGGAAGGATAGACTTCTATTCAACCCTAAATACTTGCAGGATGAGGATAAAAGCCAAAGAAGGAGAGTTCAAGATCACAAATTCATTGATAAAAGATTTGGATTTAGGGTAACTTGCTTCCCAAGTTATCCTGAAATCCCAAAATAAAGAGTCAGGATACATCTTCCAGAAAGATAAACCCAGATGGATGGACCAGAGAAGGCCACGCGCGAAAGCACGTGGCCAGCCGACACAACTTGGCCGCGAAAACGCGGCCCAAGCCGCGTTTCCCGCGGCAGTTTGGATGAGCCAGGGCAACGGTTTTCGTGGAGGAGTCGTATTGGGACTCTACCTCCTTCTGACCTATAAATACCCCTGCAGAGCAACCGAGAAGAGCGTCCAGCGCAGTACAGGGCCAAGTCTAGGGTTTTAGGCTAAGTTGTAACTTAGTTTTTATTTTTCTTTTGTAATCTTTATTTTTTTAAGAGGGAGAGGCGTATGTTGAGAGTGACACCGATCTACCATCCTCTTTTCTTCCTTTGTTTCAAGCAATAAAGGTAATATTTTTCTTGTGTTCATTGTTTTACTTTCCTTTTCGTTTTCTTTTCCTTTTCTATTTTATCTCTGTTGGTTTTTGATGAGCATGCAAGTGATTTCCGAAGCACAAGTATAATAAGTCTTTGTGAGTGCCAACGATACTTCATGGAGATGTTCTCCTCCTGAAGGTCCGTATCACTTCATTCTTGCCCGGCTTGATGATATAATGCGAATAGGGGACTGAGCTCGATCCTATGATTTATGCGTTGAACGCCTCTGAAGCAAGGTAGAACATGTAAGGTTTTCACGTATTTCATCAACCAAACTAAGGTAAGTGTTCCTTTCTTTTCTTTTATTTCTGTAGATTAAGTCACCAACACCTCATCTACCAACTCTTTCTTTCCCAACTCATTGTAAATACCGCTTCTATTTCTCCATCTTCTTAACCTACCGCTTTCTTCCTAATCTAACTTTTCCTTTTAATAACTAAAAAAAAAGAAATTTTAGAGATTTTACTTAAACGCTTCCATCGCTAGTCCCTCCCTGAGGATCACGACCCGCATAGCCATTACTACAGCGGATTAGAATTGAGCACCTTGCACATCTTTACTTCTAAATCTAATATTCTATATTTTGTGTGCAGGAAAATCTCAACCAAAATTTTGTTGCTTACCCTTGCTTTGATCCAAGAGAGCTATTGAAGCACCTTAACTCTTATAAACAAGAAATCGTGGGGAGGAGTTCTAGAGCACTTTGCTGGGAATTCAACTTCACTCTTTGGAATCTATTTTGTGTGTCGAGTTTTTGTTATCGTAAGCTTTAAATTAGCATTTGATTAGACTTCACATATTCACCCCCTCTAGGTGACTTTACAATTGGTATTAGTGCTTAGTTCTCTTGATATTTAGTTGATTTGCTAATCATCATATTTGTTTTTGCGTACTTATAGCATAGTGGTAAATCTAACATATATTGTCCACCCAAGTTTGATGGACTTAATTTTCCTATATGGAAGGTTAAGATGATCATTTTCATTAATTCCTTTGGTAGTAGAGTAGCCAAAGCTATAGCTAAACCCTTTTTTGTCCCGAGGGTGATAAGGACTCATGCTCCGAAATTACCGTTAAGGAATATAATGTTAATTTCAAGACCCATTATGCATTACTTCAAGCTTTGAATGATGATGATATTTCTAGGTCATAAATTGCATATATGCACATTATATTTGACAAGTTTTGATTATCACACATGAAGACACATCACATACTAAGAAAGCTAAGATTGATTTGCTTAGCTCTCAATATGATAGTTTTCATATGTTTGATGATGAATCCATTGATGATATGCTTAGCTGTTTCATTACAATTACTAATGCTCTTATTTCCTTAGGTAAGCCTATCGACAATGATCAAAAGGTACGAAAAATCATTAGAGCACTTCTTTAAGCTTGAAGAGTCAAAGCAATCTCTTGGAAAGAGCTTAACGATATGAAAGAAATGTATCTCACCGCTTTCATGAGAAACTTAAAGACCCATGAAATGGAGATAAAGGCAAGGAAAGATCGTGAGCCACAAAAAGTGAATGGTGTTACACTCAAGGGCACCCCAAGAGAACTCAAAAAGAAAAGTATTGCAACTCCAATGACCTCTGAAGAGGATGAAGAAATCACTCTCCTAGTGAAAAACATAAATATATATCTCAAGAAGAAAAAGAGAAATGACCCAAGAAGGGAAAGCAAAAAGAAAGCAATGAAAGCCACCACTTGGGATTTAGATTGTGAATTCGAGAAAGATACTGCACATATGTGTTTCATGGTCAAAGAGGATAATCCCTTGAGATAAATTCAGAATCCGACTTTGAGAAAAATGATAAATTATCATATGCGCGCTTTGTGTTGTGAAGAACTTTTTGAAAAATATGATTTGATGTAAAAGAAAATTTTGAAATTGAAGAAAGAAAATGATGTTTTATCTTCAAAACTTGATTTTGTTAAAAAAAAAAAAAGAAAGAGTTTAAAAGAAAATGATTCTTTGAAAAATAAAGTTGAGTTGATTTCAAATGAAAAGGATTTTATTTCTAATGCCAACATTGCATCTTCAAACATTAATAAAAATGAGATTTGTGTTTTGAAGAACAAGATTGATTGTTTAGGCTCAACCTTGAGCCAACATGCTTTTGAACATAAAAGATTAGAATTCTTTTTTCAAAAGAAGTAAGCTCCACATTTTCATGCACATACCCCACGGCTTGCACATGCACATCATACTCACAAGTATGCCAACGTGTATCATTGTTCGCATTGTGATCGCAAAAGTCATCTAGTCAAGTTTTATTTTGATAGATTAAATATATCGAATAAGAATGTTTGGGTTCATAGTGATACTAACCCTCAAGGACCCATAAAGATTTGGCTACCAAAGTCTACATCAATTATTTTTTATGTAGGTTGGGCTCTCTCAAAATGTTAGAGAGTTTGGTGCCTTGATGGTAGATGCAAGCGGAGCTTGATGGATAAATCAATAATGCATCACTATCAAGGAGTTTAGGTGGGAGGACCACTTTGTTTTGGAGAAATGGTGATTAGTTCAATCAGTGTTGGTAACTATTTTTATCCTCCATCTTATGTTTACATGCTTTAATTTAATAAATATTATTGGCATATCATAGTTTGCATGTTTTGATTATATGTTTAATGCAAATCTTCTTGGAACTTGTAATATACTTGTATAGCTTTTAAGATACACTTGATCTTTATACTGTACATGTTCTATTTCATTTGTGTCCTCAATTTTTATTCTGTTATATGTGTATATCATAGTTTTGATGATTCTTGCATTTATACATATACTCTTTTTAAATGCAATTCTTTTGTTTTTGAATCAATTTAAAATCATCCTTTACATTTGGTATTTTCAAACTATCTTCAAATATTTTTAAATAATTATTTTTGAAAATGTCACCCTTAGTGGGCAGTTGGTTGGGTGATCATGTGTAACGTCCCAATCTCGTAGGTACAAAGATGTTACTATGACATACATACACAGGACAAAAATACCCTCAGATACATATGCTAAGTATCAGTACAGGTAAGAATCAGAGTACGAAAGTATAGTGATAATATATTCTAATAAAATAGTATAAGTGCACTGTTATCACAGAGTATGATCCAATATTACATCACCAAGAGGCGCAAAAGTATGATTTACAAGAAGATATACACAGTACAAAAGCTGATAGATGCTCAGGAGCAGCAAAAGGGAATCTCGAGAGCCGATCAAGAGGTGGTTGGAAGAAAACAGCTACAGATGGTTTATCGTTGATCTATCACGCTTTTGTTATGTTAAGAAGCTCCACTGGATGGTCCACTACATCCAAGCTTCGAAATTTGAACATGCAAGTTTAGGGGTTATCAGAAAGCAACCCAACGAGCACATAAAATAAAGGTAAGTGGCGTGCACAAACAAGCATATGTGTATCGATAAATTTGAATCAGAAAAACATATATTGAAAATTGTGTCGTGAGTTTAAGCACACACAAGCATGCAATAAGGAAATCAAGTAAAGTAAATATGGGCAAAGCCAGTTGTACAAGCTCAGATGCAAATTCATGATATTAGTACGTCGAAGGGTAATCCAAATAAGAAAACCCTCATATATACTTTATACCTCATGTCACCATCATCTGAGTTTATACAAACTGAGTTGTCTTGAATTATTATATTAGTATTTTATTATCATAGTGACGTGATTCAAGTATGCAAGTCAGAAAATTCAATAACACAGTTATCATTTCAGGTAGGTTGCATGCAGGATAACTTAATCATCTAACAATAGAAATAACCAGTATCGACTGTTATTTTAATCATTTTCTTCCAGTGTCTGAAACCACTGATAGTTCAAACCATAGTCCGCACTCTAGTAGAACTTAATCCGAATTTTGATATGTGGATACCATTATCCGGATGAGGAAGTGACTCAATAACATACGCTTCTGATATTATTATTGTTCGGTAATTAAGTTATATCTGGTGCAGGGAGAGGTATGTTGTATTTTAAGTTATTCAATAATAATAATCAGTACGGCTTGATATTTCAATCATTCCCCTAGAGTGTCTCACATCACTGACAGTCCATACTAGAATTCGCACTCTAGCAGAACTCATTCAGATCTGATATGTGAGTACCAGTACCAGAACAAAGGAGAGACTAAATATCACACGTTCCTCATATTATTACTGATTGATTTTTTAGTTATTATTATCTTATTTTTTTCTGATTCATATATTTTGATATGTATCCTAGTGTCCCAACACATAACATCCACTTATGAATAAGACAAGTGTTATTAAAAACTAATGGGGAATCAACAAACTATGTTTACAGTGGTTCCCGTACATACCTAAGACAACAGCCCAGGGTGTTCTGGCGCTGGCCCGGAACAGGCCATGAGGCAGAATGGAGGGGGAAGGGTTTATATTTATATGTCCATTCAGGAAGGAAGTATATATATATATATATATATATATATATATATATATATATATATATATATATATATATATATATATATATATATATATATATATGTCCATTGCTTGGGGGGGGTGTATAAGGATGTCAGCACACTCCTCGGACCTAGAGGCCCTCAGGTGGGTCCGAAAGATCTCAGTTGCTTAGCATTCCTATACCACTGTCAACACGATCACAAATTGGTATCCATCGGTTTCCCCCAACTCCATGTAAGTTGTCTTATTATTACAGATTCGTTATGGTTATTAGTTTACAGAAAATAATAGGAATAATAGGAGGAACATGAATAATACGGAGTACAAGGGTACATGTATCAAATCCCAGAAAAAGAGATATCATAAATTAAGCAAGCAATCGATCAAGTCACAAGTTTCCAGTGTCAAGTGGAGTACAACAATACGGGCAGTTATAGGATTCAAGATCATACCAGAACAGTACAAGAAAACATAACATTCTAGAATAATATAAGAAAGCCCAGGGTGTTCCGACGCTGGCTTGGAACAGGCTGTGAGGCAGAATGGAGGGGGAAGGGCTTATATTTACATGTCCTTTCAGGAAGGAGGTATATTTATATTTATATGTCCATTGCTTGGGGGGGTGTGTGTGTGTTGTGTGTGTGTGTATAAGGATGTCAGCACACTCCTCGGCCCTAGAGGCCCTAAGGTGGATCCGAAAGATCTCAGTTGCTTAGCATTCCTATACCACTGTAAACACGATCAGAAATTAATATCCATCGGTTTCCCCCAACTCCATGTAAGTTGTCTTATTATTACAGATTCGTTATGGTTTTTAGTTTACAAAAAATAACAGGAATAATAGGAGGAACCTGAATAACACAGGGAGTACAAGGGTACATGTATCAAATCCCAGTAAAAGAGATTCATAAATTAAGCAAGCAATCGATCAAGTCACAAGTTTCCAGTGTCAAGTGGAGTACAACAATACGGGCAGTTATAGGATTCAAGGTCATACCAGAACAATACAAGAAAACATAACATGCCAGAATAATATAAGAAAGCACAACAACATATTATAATAATGATAATAAGCATTTCAAACTCTTCACAATCATAATTATAATAATAATAATAGATTAAGCTAATAAGTAGGCAAGAGGGCAAGTAGGCTAGGCAGGGCTGGATAGGCAAGAAGACAAGGAGGCAAGATTTTGCTCCCCCTATCTTCTCACGCCTCTCCCCTCTGGGTTTTTGCCTATAAAAGGCAGATATTTCACTGTAAATAGGGACGACCATGCAGAGATAGGATTTAGTCCAGTTTTTCATTCTTTGTAGTGTGGGTTTTTGTTTTCTTTTTAATGTAATTTTAATTTCTTTGTAAGCTTAAGTTAGATTGAGATTCATGTAAGTAAGAGAGAGAGGCTTATGTTGAGAGTGACACCGATGTACCTCCTCCTTTCTTCTATCATTTCTGCAAGCAACAAAAGGTAACTTTTTTTATGTTCATCTTTACTTTTGTTTCCTTCTTCTTCTTTCTACTTTTTCTCTTTTGGTTATAATGAGCATTCAAGTGAATCTAGTAGCATCAGTATAACAATGTTTTTGTGAATGCCAACGATATTTCATGATGATGTTCTCCTCCTCAAGACTCCGTATCATTTCATTCTTGTTCATCTTGATGATGTAATGCGAATGGGGACTGAGCTTGATCTTATGGCAACGCCTCCGAAGCAAGGTAGAACATGCAATGGTTCCAGGTAAGTCATCAACCAAAGAAGGTAAGTATTTCTTTAATCTTTTCTTTCTTTTCCTTTATTTCTTTAGTTTAGATCACCAACACCAACAACACCCACTTCTTTTATCACTTCTTTTTCATTTCTTTGTACATATCCAATTCTGGTTTCTCTATCTTCCCAATCTCTCACTTTCTGCCTAATTTCATTGTAATTTATTTTTCTTTTCTTTTTAAGAAACTAAAGAAGAACTTTAACCATTAATGGTAGCATAAAAGAGAACTTTCTAGAAAAGCTTCCATCGCTAGTCCCTCCTTGTGGATCACAACCCGCATAGCCACTTGCTATTGCGGTAGAATTGAACTTGCACTTTTCATTCTTAGTTCTGAAATTCGGTATTTTGTGTGCAGGTAAAACCTCAATCAAAATTTTGGCGCTGTTGCCGGGGAGGGACGGTAAGTAAATTCTCTTTAAAGTTTACACTTTTAGTTAACTTTCTGCTTTATTTTTTATACAGATTTAACAACAAGGAATTTTTGCTACAGTGGACACATAAGTGGCCTTAGACTCTGCTCAAGAAAGCAGAGCAAGAAGCCCTCAGATTTGCTACAGTCCTGTGGCAAACTGAGTGAACTACTAACCTATATTTTCTGCTGGTTGGCTGAATTGCGTAGTTTAAATATCTGTAGCATTTATTTCCTTGTTTGTCTCACTGTATTTACTTTCTAACCTCAACAGTAAAATTATGATTGTAAATGCTAAAAAATGATTTAGATTTTGCATTTAGGCACGTGTCTATTTCATTAAAGTTTCTATTTACTGTTGAAGAGTGCTGGAGCAAAGGTACGTGTGCATAGCATCTAGTATAAGAGCACTTTTGGATTGTTTACATTGCTTAAGTGTTGCTTTTCTTGTACACCGCACTAAATTGATTTAAGGGCTTGTCCTATAAACAAGATAAGGTGAGGAAGTCACTACTCTCCCTTAGCCCACAAACAATCTCCTCACTCACTAACCCAAGCCTAACTAAAAATGAGCAGATGTTGTCCCTAGGGACATCTCGGACTTAATTAGGAGATTATCCTAAGGGGGAAAGGTATTGGAATTTGACTCCTGCCAAATCAGTGTCTAGGAAGGGGATTAAGGGCTGAAAGCCCGAAGGTTGGTGGTTACTTGATTAAGGAATGTCTTTGATGGATAACCTCTCATCAATCTTGCCCTGACCTGGCTGATTAGCTTATGGTCAACGTCTGCATTATACCTCCTATGGATAGTCTAACAAGTTAGGAGTCGTCTAGGTCAAAGGTCTACCCTAACTTAGGTTAGAATTTTTTATTTTTTGTTTGCTTATTTGTTTGTTTTTTTCTTTGTTTGTGTTTTATTATGTGATATGGATTATAACAATAATTTTTTCCAATTTTAATGGTAATCCATATTACACACCAACCTCTTTTTCGGATATTACCAACCCAGCATATCATAACTTTAACCAACCTAGTGTGCCGGATTGGTCTTATCCGAATCAATATAACCCATGCCCCCAATCTTATAACCATAATTTCCAGAATAATTTCAACTCTTCACAGAGTTAGTGGGGATTCACCTCCCCCGAGTTCAAATTTCAACCAACTTGTCCTCCTTATCCACCTTGTCCACAATATTTCAAGATTCATAATCAGTTCCACCAGTCCAAAATAGAAAACTATCAATTTTGAAAATGAGTATGCGTGAGTCCAAACAACAATCACAAAATCTGATGGACTCACAATTTTACCACCAATTCTAAAATAACACTTCATCTTTTCAAGACCAATCGCAACAAAATGATGAACCTATCAACTATGAAAAGATGCTTGAAGCCATGACTCAGGCTCAAAACGCTCGTAATCATGACATAGATATGATGGTCCAAACTCTATGTTCTCACCGTTTGTCCAGTTCTGATGTCGTTAACCATTCTGTTAGAGCTGAAGAGTCGTGTTATTTTGGAAAATAAGGTTCCATTTCAGCATAATCATTTGAACTTGCCCAAACTCTAAATTTTGAAAATGATATTGACAGTTTGGCAAGTTATTCCTTTCCTGAAATAGAACTTGAGAATGAATATGATCATGAACCTCAACTTAGTGATTCAATTCTACTTCCTAATTCAATTATGACTCCGGTGTCTTCACCTGATTTCAATCTTTTTCCTAAGTCAACATTGGATCCTGTGCCAATTCATAATGAAATTGAATCACCCATCTTTGATGATCAGCATATTGAACTTGACCAATTTCATACTTTTGAAAGTCTCATTGATAAATTGGCAAGTTCTCATTTTTATGAAATTGAACTCAATGAGAAATGTGACCTAGATTCTCAACTTTGTGATCCAGTTCAAATTCCCGAATCAATATTAACTCCTGTTTTGTTACCCGACTTGAGTAATATTTTAGAGTTAGTTTTGATTCTCACACCTGTCATTCTTAAACTTGAATCACCAATATTAAGTCACATTCCATTGTGGGAAAATGAATGTGGACTTGAGTTTCAACTTCTTGATTTGGACCCACTTCCTGAACCAATCTCGACTCCTGAACCTTTACTTGACTTAAGTCACTTTTCTGAGTTGGTATTAGTTCCCGTACTTTCTAAGTCAAAGTCAATCATTTTATCTTTTCACACTCCATTTTGGGACAAGGCGGTTGACAAAATTGACTCCGAAATTAATTATGGAATTTAGAAATGAGATGGGGTCAAATTTTTAATAAAAATCCTTCATGTATACATCATTTTAATGGGTTATATTAGAGAGATTTCTGGTGGGTTCCTCATGCAAAGTCGATTGGGCCGCATTTCGTGGACCAATCAGACCACCACCGGAACCACCACCTTAAGGTAGTATTTTCCTTCCCTGTCTTCTTTTTCATGCATCTATGTATTAATTCATACATTGAGGACAATGCATGAGGTAGGTGTGGGGGAGGGTTCTAACATAACTTAGGTTTTTCTTTTTATTAAAAAAAATTAACATTTTCTTTACTTTTAAAAACTTTTTGAAAATAGAAACAATATTTTGACATATTTTTTGTAAGAAATTAAGTCAATTTTAAGGAATAGGAAAATCAAAATTATTATTTCTTAAACTTGGTCAAAATAAGATTATTTGCTTGATTTTTAGAGTTAGGAAAATAATTTGTCAAAGTAATTTAGTCTTGATCTTTACCTTAATGAAATATGCACACTTCATATACTTACACACTTAGGGTTCAAAAAACGAAGATTCTTATGTCTTATAAATAAAAAGAAAAAAAATATATCTATGAAAGTTGAACAAATCTAATTATTGATTAGTTAGGTGCTTTGGCGTAAGTAATGATTAGATAAGTTTGAGAAAAAAAATATAAAAAAATCCTCTGATTAAGCTGGGTATTTGTGCCTAATAAAGCATAAGTATTCACGCCTAAAAGTGGATCATATAATAAAATGCTTAATTTTGTGGCCTTATTTGCTCGAGTCTTAAGTCCTTGGGGTGTTTTCTCACCCGGTGTCCTAAAACCGTTTGGTTTGGGAGTCATCGATTAAAGGCTGGTTACATGGGCAGATTAGAAAGCCTAATAGAATTAAGGAATAATACCACCAATATATATATATATATATATATATATATATATATATATATATATATATATATATATATATATATATATATATATAAATAAATAAGGCATAAGAGTTAGAGTTAAAGAACCCTTAATCAAAATTTTCACGGTCACAAGGTGCATATGACTTAGGGTAAAGTAATAGACTAGATGAGAAGTACAATTTGACTCCTTACTTTGATTGATAACAAATTTTTGAATAGAGACTAAGTTTAGGAATGAAAAATTTGGTTTTCCTATAACTTATAGATTACTTAAAACTTACAATAATATTTCAAATAGTTTTCTTTCAAAATGTGTTTTCAAATTACTAATATTTTTCTCTTTCTTTACGGATTTTGTGGGTGTAATCCACTGAAAATCCTCACGAGACAAAACTCGTCCTCTAGGGGTAACCTAGAGGTTTAATGGCTTGTTGCATATGCTCAGTACAATCTTGTGACCTGTGAAAGTGGTCTAATAATCCTTAGTATAATTTAGTTATTTTGCTCGAGGACGAGCAAAAGATAGGTATGGGGGTGTGATCGGTCGCAAGATTGCACATTTATTATCATATTCTCATACTTATTATTAAATAAACTCTGCTTGTTCCTAATTATTGTTTAATTTATTGGTAGGCATATTCCTAAAGGAGAGTGAAGAATAATGAGCCCAAAAGCAAATCAAATTCTGAATTAAATCAGAATAAATTCGAAATTAGTGAATTAGGGCAAATCTTGGCAAATCAGAGAGGTTGAAAATCAGTTGAAATGAATCATATCAAATCAAGCAGTTGAAGCCAAAGATCAAAGGCCATTTCATCAAAATGCCGAACTTAAACTGCAAATCCAGCTGAAGATAAACATCAACCGCGAAACTGGGGAATTCCACCAACAGGGTGTGGCCACCTGGCCACACCTTGGCCGCAAAAATGCGGCCAAAGCCGCGTTTTCGCGGCTTTGTTAGGGAGTCAGGGGGAGCGTTTGCTCCCCTTATCTTCTCACGCCTCTCCCCTCTGGGTTTTTGCTTATAAAAGGCAGATATTTCACTGTAAATAGGGACGACCATGCAGAGATAGGATTTAGTCCAGTTTTTCATTTTTTGTAGTGTAGGTTTTTGTTTTCTTTTTATGTAATTTTAATTTCTTTGTAAGCTTAGGTTAGCTTGAGATTCATGTAAGTAAGAGAGAGGCTTATGTTGAGAGTGACACCGATGTACCTCCTCCTTTCTTCTATCATTTCTGCAAGTAATAAAAGGTAACTTTTTTTTATGTTCGTCTTTACTTTTGTTCCTTCTTCTTCTTTCTACTTTTTCTCTTTTGGTTATGATGAGCATTCAAGTGAATCTAGTAGCATCAGTATAACAATGTTTGTGTGAGTGCCAACGATATTTCATGATGATGTTCTCCTCCTCAAGACTCCTATCATTTCATTCTTGTTCGTCTTGATGATGTAATGCGAATGGGGACTGAGCTCGATCTTATGGCTTATGCGTTGAACACCTCCGAAGCAAGGTAGAACATGCAAGGGTTCCAGGTAAGTCATCAACCAAAGGAGGTAAGTATTTCTTTAATCTTTTCTTTCTTTTCTTTTATTTCGTTAGTTTAGGTCACCAACACCAACAACACCCACTTCTTTTATCACTCCTTTTCCATTTCTTTGTACATATCCAATTCTGGTTTCTCCATCTTTCCAATCTCTCACTTTCTGCCTAACTTCATTGTAATTTATTTTTCTTTTCTTTTTAAGAAACTAAAGAAGAACTTTAACCATTAATGGTAGCATTAAAGAGAACTTGCTAGAAAAGCTTCCATCGCTAGTCCCTCCTTGTGGATCACGACCCGCATAGCCACTTACTATTGTGGTAGAATTGAGTAACTTGCACTTTTCATTCTTAGTTCTGAAATTCGGTATGTCGCGTACAGGTAAAACCTCAATCACCTATATGCAAGAAGGGTCAACTTAACGTCTTCTCTATATCTAGATTTATGATTTTTGTATTGTATAAAAAAGAGCTTAACCTCTCTTCTCTATATCGTACATGTGTATAGGGGGAGCTTAACATCTCCATCTATACATTATATGTTATGCCCAGGTGATTTTGGGTTTAATCATCCATTCTCTATGTAACACATATATGCAGGGTAGTTAGCTTAATGTCTCTCCTCATCATGAATTTATATTGTATATACCTTAATTATATTATTTATCCTTTTTGATGAAATGACTAAAAGGGGAGAGATAGAGAATGTTTATATATGCATGATGTTTATGTTTTGCATATATGTTTATGGTTGTTTGATATTTTTAATTAAGTTTTATTGCATATCCTTATATGATTATGTTTATGTATAAGTTAAGGGAAAGTTTTCATAGAGCGCTTCTCTAATCCATGCATATATTGTAGGATCACCTAGGGGGGGTGAATAGGTGATGGCTAATCTAATGGTCACTAAATGCCAAATAATGCAGAATTAAAAACTATTATGACCTAAACAAACTATTAAACTAAACACTACGTATAACACAAGAGTGTAGCCGAATTCCCCGTGAAGGGCTCTGGACTAACTCCTCTAGATTCCCCTAGATAAGGGTTGAGGTGCCGCGTTGGCTCTCTTGGTTGAATACAAGTGTTAACAAATAATCCCTAAGCATATAACAATTTAAGCACAAATGTATATCAAGCATATAATGATAAACACAATAAAAGTATGCAAGATATAAACAAGGAGATAGAGAGAGAGTGAGCAATCGCAAACACAAGGGATTTGTTTCGAGATTCGAGCACACTTGTTCTACATCCCCGCCTTCGACACACGAAGGATGTCCACTATAATCGATCCCACCGGATCACTCGGTGCCGCAACACCTACAAGCTCTCGGACTCTCTAGCCCGTACACACCGCAAGCCCTCTAGCTTGACGAGGCCGCACCTCAAACAACAAGTTCGCACCCGAACTCGAAACACCGCAGACACACACGTTCGCCTCCTCAAAGAAACAAGAAAAGATCTCTTGGTGATCTAAACACTTTGATCACCAATAAAAACTCTCACAACAAAACCCTATAGGTAGATATAGCAATGGATGGCTCAAAGTGTTGTGTGAGAAAACAAGGATTGAATTTGTGGAAGAAAACTCAAGAAATCTCTTTTAACACTCTTGATAAAACTCTCCTTTTGATTGGAAATATTTGCTCTAAAACAAGTGGAGAAAACCTCTTAAAAGAGTTGGGAAAACTGGTAAAAAATCCACTTGAAAATCTTAATCAAAACAGTTCCAAAATGGCCCAATTTATAGGGCTCCAAAAACTAGCCGTTGGATGCCTGACAGAACTGTCGGTCGACCGTCCGGTCGACTGCCAACGGTCATTTTTCTGACTGTTGGGGCAGCGGTCGACCGGGCCGGTCGACCGAGCCTCTGGAACAGAGAACAGTTTCTCTGTCGGTCGACCGCTCGGTCGACCGGGGTTTTCCAGAGAGCAAAAGCTCTCTGGCGGTCGACCGTCTCGGTCGACCGACCCTCCAGTGCACAAAGGCGTGCACGTCTGTGCACATCGGTCGACCGACCTGGTCGACCGACTTCAACTTCGGTCGACGGTCGGTCGATCGGCTGAAGCCTGGAAACAGAAATCTGGGAAATAAAAGTTAAGTCATTTTGGCTCAGATAAAATCCCATAAAATACTGAAAACTCTACAAAAATAGTTTTACCAATATACTTTGATAAACAAACATGCTTGCACAAAATTAAGGCATGTTACAAAAGATTTGGACTATTTTTGTAAGTTGAAAATATTGGCTCATATGAAAAACAGTATTTTCCAAAACTGATTTTTCTAAAACTTATCTTTTCCAAAACTTCCCCAAATACAAAAACAAGATATTTAAACAACTTTGAAGGCATAGTGTGTATGGATATGATCCACTACACAAACATGGTGAAATATCTATGTTTTTGACATTAAGCACTAAAATTGGTTTTGGTTAAAAACATGTAAAGTTTGAATACCAAAAAACCAAACCGGTATTTTCTGAAATAGAAAATCTTTTGTAAAAACAAAACTATCAAGAGTGTGTGTGTATATGATATATTTGAGCAATCCATCAACTATTCTATCCTTTACATTTTATCTAAAAACAAATCTTCTAAAAAATAAACCTAGACTCAAGTCTTCATCTTCTTGAAGTCTTCACTTGAAGCCTTCTCATCTTCTTGACTTGGTCTAAACACGATCCAATGGCTCTTGGATCAAACCGTGCTAACTCCAAAACTTGACTTCAAATCCTTTGTTGAAGCTATGCACCTACTAAGATCTTGATCATAAATCTGTCACTAACTAAACATAAGATCATTAGTACTATAACTATATGAGTTGATCATCATCAAAACTAGAGTGATGGGCCTTCGAGCCAACAATCTCCCCCTTTTTGATGATGACAAAACTCATGAAGTTATATATGCATGGATTAAAGTAAAGCTTCAAAGAAGCTCCCCCTTAACTCATGCATCACAAATAAATAATAAATATGCAATGTATGCTCATAAACATGTATGCAAATGAAGGAGTAAACATGCTAATCAAGCATAAAATAAAATCATAAAATCTTTTTCTCCTATTTGCAAAACAAAACATATATGCATAAACACAAATACTACTCCCCTTAAGCAAGGAAAACATGTACTTCTCCCCCTTAAGCAAGGAAAACATGCATATATCTCAAATACTTCTCCCCATTTTTGTCAATCATCAACAAAGGGGTTAAAGTAAAAAACAAAATCAAATAAATTTTCTCCCCCTTTTTGTCCGAAACAAAGAACTAATAAAGGGGTAAACATAAATCAATCAATAAAGGATTATATGCGATATACATTCATAAAGAGGAAGACGCTAAGTTAGCTTCCCTACACATATGCATTACATGAAGAAGGGATGACAAGCCCCAATTCACATAACACATATTATGTAATGCATAAGAGGAGATGTGAAGCTCCCCCTACACACGTGTATCACATAAAGAAGAGTTGTCAAGCTCCTCAATATAAGATACACTCAACATGAATCTATATGTAGAAGAGATGTTAAGCTCTCCTTGTATATAGGCAATACAAATCAAAAATTTTGAATTTTTTTATTAAAAAAAATTTTGAGATATCAAATAAACATAATTTTTTTTTAAATTTTGATACCAAGTTTAAAACATAATGCATAAGCTTAAAAAAATTTGAATTAAGCTTAGCATAAACAAATTGTGTGCTTTAAATATATAAATTAATGTTAACTCAAGCACAAATAACTCATATATATGTATGAAAAAAATATTCCAATTGAAATTGATACATACATATATAAGAAAACAAAATATGAGTATATACAAAAATAGAGTTAAATTGATACCAATTGAAATGATTCAATGATACCAATTGAAACAATAATAGGATCATGTGTATAACTCATAAAACATTGAAGAATAAATAACTAGTTAAATTAATTTTTTTTTAAAAACTAGTTAAAGATCCTTCAAAAACATGAAACCAAATCATATGTTTTTCATGAATCATCAAAATACACAAAAATTCAAGCACTCATGGTCCATAAAGCTCAAAAATAATCATGAAATAAAGTCATGAATAAACAAATAAGGTGTGAGTGTTCAAAAATCATGTAACTAGCATTTTCATGAAAATATTCATTTAGGCTCAAAAAGAACATGAATCATTTATTTTTATCAAACAAAACATAAAAAATTCATTTTTCATTAAAACAAAACAAACTTCTAGGTATATGTATGATTTATCTAAATCTAACAATATGCATACATATCTCAAACATAAAAGAGTCTATTAAAGGTATTTGCATGAAGGCAAGAGACTCACGGGTATACATGTATATTTATTAGATTTGAATAAAAATTACATATACATGAAGTAAAACATGAAAATTGGCAAAACAAGTGTAAATGAGGAAATCATCAAAACTAGGCTATACATGGGCATATAGTGAGTATAAATGAGCAATGAAGTACAAACATATATAAATCAAATATTCTCACTACTTGAACATGTATATACACAAGTTTTAATGGAATCTACATCTAAACATGTATTTATCACATGAAATTCAAAACAAATAAAGCATGAACATGCTAAATGATATTATCAAATGAAAAGCATGTAAATAAATTAGGAGTTTAGAGATAGTTACCAACTCCAAACCTCCAAAACATGGTGGTTGACCCACCAAAGCTCCTTGATAGCGATGCATCTATATATGTGTCTATCAAGTCCATGTGCATCCACCATCAAGGCACCAACCTTCTCACGTTTTGTGAGAGCCCTCACTTACATCAAATACAAAAGGTGGGGATTTTGATACCCATTTTTTCTTGGGTCCTTGGGGGTTAGCTTTGTAAGGGACCCAAACATTTTTATTAGCAAAATTTAAATGATGCATCTTATCAAAACAAAACTTTGCTAAATGGCCTTTGCGGCCACAATGTGTACATTCGTACACCTTACGATGCTTATGTGTGTGAGTGTGATCATGACGTGCAACATAAGCATATGCATGATGAGGATGTGCATGAATGCGTGGAACTTGTTTCTTTTGAAACAAAGATTCCAACCTCTTATGATTGAATGCACATGAGCTCAAAGTGGAGCTCAAACAACTAATCCTATTTTTCAAAACATTAATCTCACTATTATCAATGGTGGCATGTAAAGCATGGTGAGATTGTGAAACAATTTTCTTTTTCTTTTGAAAAACATTTTCTTGTTCTTTTTCAATCATTTTTCCTTTTAAAAACTTATTTTCTTGAAAAATGACTTCCTTTTGTTTTTCCACCAAAATAATTTCATTTTTCAAATTAGTATTTCCTTCACAAAGATCATTTAATTTGGATATTAAGGAAACATTCTCATTTTTCAAAACTTCATTTTCTTTTTCAATGCATGCAACCTTATTTCTAAATGAATCATTTTCTTTAAGCATGCAATCAAATTTCTTTTTCAAATTTTTGTTATCCTTTTAATCATGTCATATTTTTCTAAGAGTTGTTGACAAAAAGATGCAAGTTCATTATATGACATAACAACATCCTCTTCTACATCGGACTCGGTAGTTACCTCAAGGGGGTTATCCCCTTGGACCATATAGCACATGTTGGAGGTGTCGCTTCCAACATCCGAATCGCTCCCGGCATAATATATATCATTTTCGCCAAGGGAGGTGATGATGTTCCAAGCTACAAAAGCCGAATCAACATTAGAAACCCTAGATAAATAATCATCATTTAGGGTTGACTTTAAAGCATGTAGGGCTTTTGCATTAGCCTAAAAATTCTTGCCATTTAAACAATAATCATTAGTGATGGCAAGGTAAACATGACTGCCTAGGGCTTTGAGGTACAAAGACATCTTAACCTTCTAAATTTCGATGTTAAGAATGTCAAACAAGGGTGGTGACATGAAGTCCATGGTGTGTGTACAAATATTGTGATTAGCCTAAAAATGAGGATCTTTAACTCTAGGTTGTAAGACCCAAATTCAGAGCACTTGGCTCAGATACCAATTGTAGGATCACCTAGAGGGGGGTGAATAGGTTATGGCTAATCTAATGGTCACTAAATGCCAAATAATGTGGAATTAAAAACTATTATGACCTAAACAAACTATTAAACTAAACACCACGTATAACACAAGAGTGTAGCCGAGTTCCCCATGAAGGGCTCTGGACTAACTCCTCTAGATTCCCCTAGATAAGGGTTGAGGTGCCGCGTTGGCTCTCTTGGTTGAATACAAGTGTTAGCAAACAATCCCCGAGCATATAACAATTTAAGAACAAATGTATATCAAGCATATAATGATAAGCACAATAAAAGTATGCAAGATATAAACAAGGAGATAGAGAGAGTGAGCAATCGCAAACACAAGGGATTTGTTTCGAGGTTCGAGCACACTTGCTCTACATCCCCGCCTTCGACACACGAAGGATTTCCACTATAATCGATCCCACCGGATCACTCGGTGCCGCAACACCTACAAGCTCTCAGACTCTCTAGCCCGTACACACCGCAAGCCCTCTAGCTTGCTGAGGCCTCACCTCAAACAACAAGTTCGCACCCGAACTCGAAACACCGCGGACACACACGTCCGCCTCCTCAAAGAAACAAGAAAAGATCTCTTGGTGATCTAAACACTTTGATCACCAATAAAAACTCTCACAACAAAACCCTATAGGTAGATATAGCAATGGATGGCTCAAAGTGTTGTGTGAGAAAACAAGGATTGAATTTGTGGAAGAAAACTCAAGAAATCTCTTTTAACACTCTTGATAAAACTCTCCTTTTGATTGGAAATATTTGCTCTAAAACAAGTGGAGAAAACCTCTTAAAAGAGTTGGGAAAACTGGTGAAAAATCCACTTGAAAATCTTAATCAAAACAGCCCCCAAATGGCCCAATTTATAGGGCTCCAAAAACTAGCCGTTGGAGGCCTGACAGAACTGTCGGTCGACCGTCCGGTCGATCGCCAACGGTCATTTTTCTGACCGTTAGGGCAGCGGTCGAACCGAGCCTCTGGAACAGAGAACAGTTTCTCTGTCGGTCGACCGCTCGATCGACCGGGGTTTTCCAGAGAGCAAAAGCTCTCTGGCAGTCGACCGTCTCGGTCGACCGGCCCTTCAGTGCACAAAGGCGTGCGCGTCTGTGCACGTCGGTCGACCGACCTGGTCGACCGGCTGAAGCCTAGAAACAGAAATCTGGGAAATAAAAGTTAAGTCATTTAGGCTCAGATAAAATCCCATAAAATACTAAAAAATCTACAAAAATAGTTTTACCAATATATTTTGATAAACAAACATGCTTGCACAAAATCAAGGCATGTTACAAAAGATTTGGACTATTTTTGTAAGTTGGAAATATTGGCTCATATGAAAAACAGTATTTTCCAAAACTGGTTTTTCTAAAACTTATCTTTTCCAAAACTTCTCCAAATACAAAAACAAAATATTTAAACAACTTTGAAGGCATAGTGTGTATGGATATGATCCACTACACAAACTGTTGGCCCAAAGGCCTTCGACTCTTGTTTTGATGATGATTAACTCATGTAGTTATGTGTACTAATTATCTTGTGATGTTTAAGTTTCAGATCATTAATCAAGATATTAGTTGGTGAAAGCTTCCACACATCTTTCACATGTTGATTCAAGAGCCCGAGCGTCAAAGATCATATATAGCACTTGCTCTGTGGATCAAAGAGTTTTGGATCGAGTCGGCTTGGAGATTGCGCTCTACAAGAAGACGTAGGTATCCTAGTTTAGTTTTGTGTTTAGATCCAAATTGTAAAGATTAGAATAGTATGATAAGCTCAAGTTCACAACACACACGTATCATGTTTTGGTTTTCGGTTTTTGGTTTAACCGATTTTGGTTTGCATGAATAGATATTATATCAAAACAAGTTTACATGGTTTAATGTATATTAGATTTGTTCTATATACATGCATGCTTCAACTCTTAGACAAACTTACTTTGATATACCTATTTCATGTGTTTTAGGTTTTGTGTTTTAACAAAACTTATTTTTGGAATTAAAGTCAAAAACTATGATATATATATTTGTTTCATATATATTGGATTTCTATCCATATGCATCATGCTTCAAAGTGTTTAAGTATCATGTTTTTGTACTTGGAAGAGTTTTGGACAAAACGTATTTTCTATTCAAAATCCAAGTTTTAGAAAATACAGTTTTTGGTTTTTGGTAAAAATGATTAGACACAAAAATAGTTCATATTGATTGATATTTGAGCTAAACTTTTTACCACATGTTTATATATCAATGAAAAATGATAAAACTATTTTTGGTGATTTTTAGAAAAGATAAAAGAATTTTTAAACATATTTCTAATTGAATTTTCTGTTCCAGGCTTCAACCAAGTCGACTAGTAACCTGACTAGTCGACTAGGGCTGAGGTCGGTCGACCGGGCCGGTCGACCGACGTGCACAAATCTGTGCACGTTTGGCAGCTTTGGGACGGTCGACCGGGACGGTCGACCGGACTGAGAGCAGAGCTCTCTGTTTGTTTCGGTCGACCGGACCGGTCGACCGGTAGCTGCCAACGGTCAAAAAATGACCGTTGTGCGGTTGACCGGGCGGTCGACCGCAAGGGTATTTCTGGCAGTTCTGCTGCCAACGGCTATTTTCTGGATTAGCCTATAAATACCCTTTTGGCAAGAGTTTTTCTCTAAGAATTTTTGGGCTAAAATTTTCATTCTCTCAGGTATTTTTGCTGCAATCAAAAAAGGTTTTTGGATTCAAATCGAACAATCTTTTTGGTGTTTTCTTTAGGGTTTGAAAAATCAAAGAAAAGGGTTTTGGGAAAAGCTTTTGAATTGAACTTCTCTATCTTGGTTTCATTTATTTCCCAAAGATTTTCTTTGAGTTGCTGGTTTCAAATCCCTTGGTTTTCTCCACACTTGAGCTAAAATCTACTATCTTCTCTTTAGGATTTTGTGTGGAAAAAAGAGATTGTTTTGTGGTTGTTGTTTGAAACCACTAAGTTGTAAACCCTATTTAGCTTGGCTTTGTGCCTTTCCCTCATTGTGTTGAGGAAGATTTGCTATTGGGTTGTATCCCTCAAGGTTGTGAGGTGATCTTTGTATTGGGTTGAGCTTGCCTCAAGGAGGAGGTTGTTGTTGGTTTGAAGTTTGCCTCAAGAGGAGGTTGTGGTTTGTAAGGGAGGAGTTGGGTACTCCTTGTAATTGTGATTGCCCCAAATCCTCGGTGGAGGTTCCCTTTGTGGGAGTCCTTTGTGGACAAGCTAGTGGATTGGAAATCCTTTGTGTGTCGAAGGCGGGGATGTAGAGCTGGGTGCTCGAACCTCGGAACATATCTTGTTGTTTGCGCTTGATCCATTGACTCTCTCTAACTCTCTCTTTACTTTGTGCCTTGCATCTATTTATATTGCTCATTCATATTTGCTTGGCTTGATTGTGTGCATCACTTGTTGATAGCACTTGAGTGTGAATTGCATTAAGTTTTCATATTCCGCATTTAGTTCACAGATTAGCTATATCACCTATTCACCCCGCTCTAGGTGATTTCACAAACATGGTGAAATATCTATGCTTTTGACATTAAGCACTAAAATTGGTTTTGGTTAAAAACATGTAAACTTTGAATACCAAAAAACCAAACCGGTATTTTTCTAAAATAGAAAATCTTTTGTAAAAACAAAACTATCAAGAGTGTGTGTATATGATATACTTGAGCAATCCACCAACTATTCTATCCTTTACATTTTATCTAAAAACAAATCTTCTAAAAAAACAAACCTAGACTCAAGTCTTCATCTTCTTGAAGTCTTCACTTGAAGCCTTTTCATCTTCTTAACTTGGTCCAAACACGATCCAATGGCTCTTGGATCAAACCGTGCTAGCTCCAAAACTTGACTTCAAATCCTTTGTTGAAGCTATGCACCTACTAAGATCTTGATCATAAATTTGTCACTAATTAAACACAAGATCATTAGTACTATAACTACATGAGTTGATCATCATCAAAACTAGAGTGATGGGCCTTCGGGCCAACATATATAACTCCATGAGTTTTGTCATCATAAAATGGGAAAGATTATTGGCCTAAAGGCCTATCACTCTAGTTTTGATAATAATTAACTCATGTAGTTATAGTACTAATAATCCTGTATTATATAAGTTTCAGATATTAATTAAGATTTAAGTTGGTTTTTAGCTTCTTCATGCTAACACATGGTGATTCAAGAGCTCAAGCATAAAGATCATATTAAGTATTCAAGAAGGAGTCTAGCTCAAGGAATCAAGTTTTGATCAAGTCAAGTAAAGATGAACATTATATCAAGATAAAAACTCTAGTTTGTAAGAATATTTTAAATTGTGTAAAGTTTAAATTAGACTTGATTGCTCATGCTCACACGGACACACACACACACACAAATTTAATATTGGTTTTTAAGAAAATAGCTTCGGCGTTTCGGTTTAACCTGTTTCGATTCAATTAGAATATGTTATAGTTTTATGAAAAGATATTTAACAAAAACAAGTTTCTTAAACAAATGTTTTGTATTTATAGAGTTTTGGAAAAACTTGATTTTTTTTATTAAAGTTTAATTTTTAGAAAAATAAATTTTAATATAGCTATTTCAAGATTGTATTTCTTTTTCAAAAACAAGCTCATATATTTGTAATATGTGTTGATTCTTAATCACACATATTTATGCTCTAGTTTATTTACATGAACTTATTGTAAATTTTACAGAGATTTATTTGGATTTAAAATATATTTTAAAAATAGAAAAATCAAGATTTTGGGCTGTAACCGATCGTCGCTAGCCAGAACTAATTGCTTTGTCAGTCGACCAGATATGCACAAGCTCGCGCACATGCATAGTTGTGCATGTCAGTCGACCACAGAAACTTACAGTGCTTTCTGTTTCTGGGTTTTAGTCGACCGCTCGGTTGACCACCAGAGAGCTAAGCTCTCTATTTAAGCTCGGTAGACCAAGCGATCGTTCGCTGTCTCCAATAGTTATTTTTATAATCATTGGCGGTCGACGGGTCTGTCAACCAACCTCTGGTAATTTTATCAGAAACGACTAGTTTCTGATTTTGATTGATTTTGTCTTATTTCTAAACAGATATATTTTACTTTATTTTGATTTAATCAATATTTTAACACCTGAGTTTACTCTCTAATCATCTTTACCATATTCTTATAAATAGGGGTCATAATTGAGAGTTTTATACAATATTTTGACAAGAATTTTGAAAGTTTATGAAAGAGAAAAAAAATTATATTTAAGTTTTAAAAAAAAAATCAAGAAAACAAGTTTTTAGGAAATTTAAGTTTCAAGCTTCAAGTTTCAATATCTTCATTGATATTTTTTGAAGTGTTTTTTTAAGAGCTTCATTTTAAAAGTCCTAGTTTCTCACAAGCTTGACATATATCATCTATATCTGTCCTTATATGATTCTTGTTTTGTAAGATTTCTAATTTGTGATCACCAAGTGTTTTCGTCTTCATTTGCTTTGTGCTCCCCCTTGTGTAGAAGTATATTTGATTTGTGCATTGGCTAAGTGTTTTCCTCTTGTGTAGAGGACCATTGGCTTTGTGCACTCCTCTTTTGTAGAATATTATTTTCTTTATAGAGTTTCTTTGTGGAGATAGTGAAAATCTTTCTAGGTGAAAGCGGGGACGTAAAGCAAGTGGCTTGCACTTCAAAACATATGCTTGTGTTTGTATTTCTCTATCTCTCAATTCAACTCTACTCTTATTTATATCTTGCAGTGACATTATTGATCATTTATATATGCTTGATATTGTGTCTACACTTGCTTTGATCCAAGAGTGCTATTGAAGCACCTCAACTCTTATAAAAAATGAATCTTGAGAAGTTCTAGAGCTCTTCACAGGAAATTCGGCTTCATTTTTTGGAATCTATTTTGTATGTTTAGTTTTTATTAGCCTAAGTTTTAAATTCCGCATTTGATTAGCACTTTATCTGTTCACCCCCCTGTCTAGGTGACTTTACAGAGGAAACCACCATAATGAGGCATTGGTGGATACAGGGTTCTCATGCGATGTCGTTTTGCTTACTGCATTTAGGAAAATGGGCATCAACATGAAGGAGACGGAAACAAGGCCGGGCCCTCTAGTAGGTTTTACTAGGCATGGGCAAACATTCTTGGCTCAAATTCTGTGCTCCATTATTCTCCCCATTGTTAATCTCCCCTAACAATCGGGACATAGAACCTTGAGAATCATGAGGAAGTGTTGTTCTGTCATTTGATTTATGACTGAAACAGTGGGTTGCTGGAATTTGTGACAGGTATTGATTAATTCAGTTCATTATCAGGAATTAATTACTGCATTAAATGAAAGATATATCTTAATTAATCTGATGTTTATCATGATTCTGATATAGAGAAAAATCTTCTTTCCGAATTGTTCATTTACTTTTCGTCATAATTAATACATACCTAATCATGCACATTTATACCATTATATATAGATTTAAACACATGTATTGGACTGGAAGTTTATGTTAACTCCTAAAACAACTAGGGAATTTATGTATGCACAGTCAGTCTTTACGAATACATTGGTTGGACCAGGGAATTTATGTATACTCCTAAAAGTACCAAGATCTATTAACTTTTGACAAGATTTTGCTAATATCTATGTTCGATATCATCACATCACAATCATAGTTTTGAATATCAGCCGATTCAGATATAAATCAGCAATATCGTATAAGTTTACCCTATGACTCTGGCTGATTACAGAGCAGATAGTACCGATATTGCCGATATTGATGATCGATTTTGATGACGTTGATACTAAAAATCGTTGGTCGATACTGATACCGACAGTATGTTTTAAACCATGGTCATAATGAACAGAAACTCAAGGCATGGTTGGATTTTATCCCCCCACCCCCACGGAAATTACTACTGGTTCACCCTACCTTTCAAGGTGGCAAAACTTCAGGATTCTTTTTAACTGCAGCTCTATTACAATTCAGATCCCCATCAGACCCTATAGTTGTAGTTATGTGCTTCTTTTAAATCATCTGGTTCCATAGCTCCAATTTAATACACCCTTTAGCTTGTCTTATTTGATTAAAATCTGGTTATCGTGCACTATTTGGGCCGCGCGCATTGATACAAGAGCTATCATGCATGAATGGATGTAAACTGTGTATGAATTTGAAGTTAAGAGATATCGGTGACGGTTGCTTTTATTAAATTTATTTGTATATACATCATTGACATCATCAATATTTATTCCACTTTCTTCTGTATCTTTATATTAAGGGTAAATTGAAAAGACCCCATATATTATTGATCAAGTAACACTAATACCCTCTGAACTATGTTATTAGTTAGAACACCTTCTGACTTAATAGTTAGAGTCAAGAATTATTTTATATTTTTAATTTTATCTCTCTCTCTTTTTTTCTCTTTTTGTTGTTGTTTCCCTCTCTCTCTTCTCTCTCTCACTCTCTCTAAATTTCTCACTATTTTTCTTATATATCTCTCCTACTCTCTGCTCGCTTTCCCTTCATTTTTAAGGGGGAGAGAGATTAGATTTGAGTTCAGGTCTATATGTTAAAGTGGGAAGAGAGTTTGTTTTAGAAAACGTTGAGTTTTAAAAAAAAAAAAGAGGTGAGGGAGGAGTGAAAGAGAGAAGAGGGAGAGAAGAAGGGGGGAGAAGAGAGGGGTGGAGAGAGAGAGTAGTGGGAGAGAGAAGAGGAGTGGGAGGAGAAAAAAGATGATCTATGCATGATTTTAAGAGACGAGTTTTGAGGAAGATGTAAGGGAGGAGTGAAAAAGAGAAGAAGATGAAGAAAAGGACATAAAATAGAAAGGGGAAATGGGAAAAAAATTAAACACCATTAGGAGGTGTTCTTGCTAATATCATAAGTTCATGGAGTACTAATGTTACTTGGTAAATAGTACAAGGGGTCTTTCTGCAATATTCCTTTATATTAATGATGTGAAACATGTTCGTGATAGAAAATCAGTGATAAAACTACCAAAATCATACTTCACTAATAAGTTATTCTCTTCAATAGGAAAGATTAAATTAAAATAATAGCGGGAGGAATTAACAAGAATCGTATGTGCGGGCTAAGTAATTTTAATCATGAACAAACTAAAGATAATAGATATGTTATATTGACAAAACTTTTACAATCAATATCAAGAGTAATGAATCACAAGTTGTAGATGCACACAACTTCACAAATTTTTGGACAACAGTGACGTAGATAAAATCTTAATTATTAAGACCTGACAAATATATGATCGTGATCAGAAAAACTCACCTATTGAGGATCACGTTTAACCTTAGTATCCTTATCCAGTGATCGTGGTGCAAGAAGCTGAATGGTCTATAAACAGGGGGCTACTGGCGTATTTGGATGAAATTGATTATGCAAATCGTGGATCTCTAAACGAAGCTCCAAGTCCTCAGCAACAATGGACACGATCTGATTCACGTACTTCACAACCTTAGGATACATGGAAGAGTCTTCCACAAATCCAATGCTTGACAATGGCTCGAATCAGACTCTGAACGACTAAGAAACAGTTGAAAAATAAAACTGGAATGCTAGCAGGTCTGTTGTCTGCAAAATCAGCTAGCTGGTCGGGTCAACTGGCTGAAGCGGATCGGGTGGCAGTAAGTGATGATGCGGGTCGGGTCTGGGAAAATTGGAGAAGACTTAATAGTAGATCTATTCTGGTTGCAGGCGGATGCTGGCATAGGGGATAGGGGAAGCGACAGGCATAGAAAGGAATGGGGAGAAAGGGGAGAGGGTGTTAGCCCTATTGTGATTTAATTTAATGATGACTACACATTAAGTTACTTTTATACTAATAACTCTTTTTCTATTGTTTTGTGTTTAGATCTAGGTGAAAGCACTTAAACGAAAGTTGGATAAAGCTCAGATTTGTATATCAATTAAGGAGGTGGCGGCATATTTTCAACTCAACTTACTCAATTTATCAAAACTATTCAAATTGAAGTTAGAGTGAGAGCTAAAGATTGCAAAATCTATTTAAGCTAGATAATAGAACTGGAGTTTGCTAAATCTACTTACGTTTACTATGTAAGGTAAGAAGAACAAAAATAAGAAGTTACATTGGTACTAAATTGCATTTTCACACTTGTGCTACACGTTTTGTTTTGTTATGAAGTGTGATTTCTCTAAAAAATTTGTTATATTGCCCAAAAGTTTTTAAATTGAATTTGAAACATCATTTTGAACTTATTTATTTTAATTATATGCCCATTAGAATTTATGCAAATTCTTTCATATTTTTTCAAAGATATTTAAATCATTGTGATTATTTGGATCGACCGCTAGAAAATGGTCAATCGAATTAACACTAAAAATTCTGAAGCTAAGCAACGTGCAATGAGATAGCTGACTGGAACGATCCAGATTGTCCGCCAGAATTTAATGCTCTCAGCCACGACCCGAATTGGTCTCCCGGTTGATGCAAATAATGTGCAAGAGCTCAGTGCTCTCAGCCATGATTGCGTTTGACCTCTAGGGCGATGTCAAGTCGTTCGCTAATGCCAATCTTAACCCTAAGTCTCTATAGGGTCTTGGATCGACCGCCAGTTTGATCCATTTTCTGTAATTTTCAAATTTGTGTGGGAATTTTTTAAAATACTTTTGAATATTTTATTTGAGTGCACAGTACGCGAATCATCCGCCTAGTTGACTTTTTGGCTTGCACTAGGTTTCTTTGATCAAAGTGATCGACAGCCTCAATTCAACGTTCGACCGAAAGAGTGAAGTACTTTATTTTGAGAAGATTTTGACCACGAATTTTGGGCTGAATTTCTATACACCTACTCTTACCTTCTCCCAGCTATAAATACTACTTTACACCACTCTTTCAATGACTCTTGGAAAACTTTTAGAAATCAAAATCACTCAAAGAAACTTGTGCTTTATTTTCTTCTTCTTTCAAGCTTACATGTCTTTCAAAATAGTGATTCAAGTGTGCTTTCAATTTTGTGATTGAGATTTGGTTTACACTTTCTACTTTCTACTCTCAATCTCTTCCAAAGTTCTTTTAAGATCTAGATCCAAGCTTTTAACTTGATTTTCAAGTATCTGGATCTATAGGGCCAAACTACACTTGCTCTTGATTCTTCTTGTAGGTAGAGCCTCAAAGTTATAATCTTTATTTGGAATTTGAGCTTTATCGGTTCTCATCTCATTAAGAGCACAAAATCTTCTTGTGCTAACTTGTTATGAGAAAACCCAACTACTTGGGAAGTGGGTTGGTGATAAATCTACACTTCTATCCAGAAAAGAAGTGAATTGTAAGGTCTAGACTTTTACTCGAAAAGAAAGTTCATTGTAAAAGGTCTAAGATTCTACCTAAAAAGAAAGCCACTAATAGAGATTGTTTGAAATCCTAGAGAAGAGACCTCAGGTAGTGGAGTAGGCCGGTTGGTAGCCGAACCTCTATACAACCTGTGTTGACTCTCATTGATCTACCTATCTTATTCTTCCTCTCTTATTATTTGTTTAATGCTATTTGGTTTTTATTGCTTACTTGTGCTTACATCATTATTATCTTCACCCTATCTATTTGAGTTTAAATTGTTGTAATTAGTTTAAGAATCCTATTCACCCCACTCTAAGGTTACCATAGTGACTTTCAGAGAGGATGTGACGATGACAGCTACAGGCGCGAAGAGGATAGGGGAGAGGGGAGGTTGGTGGGGGAGGCTGTAGGTGCAGGGAGGAAGGGGGAGGCGGCAGGCAAGGGGATGGCAGAGAGGCAATGGCACGAGAGAGGAGAAGGGGAGCTCGGGGAGGTAGCGACTGATGTGGCAGGTGACAACGGCGAGGGGCACATGACTGATGGCTAGCACGACAAGTGGTGGGGCGCGTGGGCGCACAGCTGATGCTGGAGCGGCAGGTGGTGGCACGAGGTGGGAGAGGGGGGCGAGTGTCAAGGTTATTGGATTAGAATTTTTGAAGAGGAGGAAAGGGGAGGGGAGAGAGAAGAAAGGGGAAGGGGGTGCATGCCTGCAGGGAAGAGGATGAGGTGGTGAGAGGTGGTAGGTGGTGGTAGGGCTATAGGGTTCGGCTTCCTAAACTAGCATTCCTTAGTGTTTCACACTCTTGAAGGGAATTTTTGAGAGAAGAAAATCACTCACAATTATGAATCAAAATAATTTTGCATTAACTTTATTAACTAGAGAAAAGGCCTTTAGATAGGTTTTACAAGAATAAGAGAAAATTTCAAAACCAATAAGAGACTAGAAGGCTACTAAACAGAAGAGTGGAAAGTCAACTCAAATAAAAGAAAAGACTACATCAAAACTCACTCCAAATCAACTAATCAAACTACGTGGATGCGTTGCATCTCCTCCTAAGCCGGTATATACGCCAAGGGCGCAACTGGGTATCTTCATCATTCTCCCTGGGTGGGAGAGAACTCGGCCCATCGAGTTAGGTGTAGAAATGCTTGCGAATCACTCCATAGCATCCAGACAATTTACTGCATGTCACTTCAGTCAATCCATTTATCATCAGTCGATGTTCTTTCCAACAGATCAAGTATCTTCGAGTCCCACCATCTTTGGTGGCGATAATCTCATCATTTATGATTTTATCAATCTCCTCTGCTATGTTATATAGACAAAGCTTCTACAATCAATATCAAAAGTAATGAATCACTGGTCGCAGATGCACACAACCTCACAAATATGTGGACAACAATAAGACACATAAAATCCTAGAGATTAATTATCACGACCCTATAAATAAATGACCGTGATCAGAAAAACTCACCTATTGAGTATCACATTTGATCTCAGTGTCCTTATCTAGTAGTGGTGGTGCAAGAAACTGAAAAGCCTGCAAAGTGGGTGCACATGCGTCTCTGGATGAAATTAGTCCTGCAAATCATGAATCCCTAAACGAAGCTCTACGTCCTTAGCAATAATAAACGCAATCTGATTCACATACTCTACAACAATAGGATGCATAGAAGAGTCTCCTATGATTCCAATGCTTTGAAAAAATGGCTCGAATATGACTTTGAACGATGAGAAATGGTCAAAAATAAAATTGGAATGCTAGAGGGTCTATTTTCTACAAATGGGTCTGGATAAGCTAGCGGGTTGGGTCAACTACTGGAAGCAGATCGGGTGGTAGCAAGTGTTAATGCGACCGGGTCTAGGAAAATTGAATAAGACCCAATAGTAAATTTGTTCAGGTTGTAGGTTGCAGGGGAAAGAGTGGAGGCAGCAAGCGCAAGAAGGAGAGGGAGTGGCAGTGGAGGCTGCAGGTGCGAGGAGGACAGGGGTGGGGGTAGGTTAGTGGCGGCAGCTGCAGGTGTGGGGAGGAGAGGGGAGGCAGCAAGTGTGGGGATGAGAGGGGGACAGTGACACAGGGAAAGAAAGGGGGCTTTAGGAGGCGGTGGTAGGAGGCGGTGAGGCGGCGCGCGGTTGACGGATGGCGCGATAGGCAGCGATGACACGGGGGGTGGGAGAGGGCGAGGATTAGGATTAGGATTTGGATTAGGGTTTTAGAAGAGGAGAAAAGAGGAGTGAGGAAAAAGAGAAGGGGTGCTGGCGTGTAGGGAGGAGGAGGTGGTGATGATAGGTAGTAGGTGGTGGTAGGGCTAGTTAGGGTGCACCCTCCTAAACTAGGGTTCTTTAGGGCTTCACACGCCTGAACAAAATTTTTCAAAGAAGAAAATCACTCATATTAGTTAATTAAAATAATTATGCGTTAACTTTATTAATTAGAAAAGGGGCCTTTAAATAGAAAGATCTAATACACTTATGGAACTAAAAGACTACTGTAACACCCTGATCCCGCAGATACGGGGACGTTATTGCGACGTATACACACAGGGCAGAACTACCCTCATATGTATACGCTAAAACATCAGTATATGCAAGAATCCGAGTACTTAAGTACATAGTGCATTACACATTTAAACAGAAAAGTACATGTACAGAGTTTTCACGAGTTGTGATATGATATTACATGCATATTTCATCACCCGGAGCTGCAAAAGTATGCTATACAATATGAACATAAGTAAAAGATGCTCACTAGTAGAAAGAAAATCTAGCAAGCTGATAAGGAGAGTTAGGAACAGTAGGAGCTGCAACAAGTTAGCCTGCTCTGAGAGATAAGCTTGATCTTTTGCAGAGGGCTCTACTTCAGTTCAAGCTTCAAAATCTAGACATAAAGGTCTAGGGGAGTCAGAAAGCTACTTAACAAGTGGTAAGATGAAGCCAAGTGGTGTGCACATGCAACACACATGTATCGATAAAACTGAATCGAAAAGTATAACATGAAAATAGTGTCATGAACAGTCAGACAAGCATGCAAAAGTGGCAAAACCAGCTACACAGGCTCAGCCTATGAATTCACGAGATTAGTACATCGAAGGAATAATCTAAATAAGGAAACCCTTACACACACAGCCCCCATCTCATATCACCATATCTTGAGTTTACGCATCCTGAATTACCTAAAGCATAAAGCCGATAAAGCATAAACAAATTATATATTATTAGTCATATTATTTTATTATTATTATTACTCATCCTATCTATATGTCTAGATATGTGTATTAGCATCCCAACTCATATACATTCGCATTTGAGAACCATGGGGGTATCAATGAACAATGTTTATAGTGAATCCCGTGCATGCTCAGGACAACGGTATAGGGTATTCTGTCACTGTTATACAGAGCTGGCCGCAAGGCATATAGAAGGTGGGTCTCATTGTATGCTTATTCAGGAATATTACATGAGTTAGGGTGCCATCGCACCCCTCGGAACACCTGGAGGCCCTCTGGTAGAATCGAAAGTTTTGGGTTATACAACATACCTAATACCATTGTAAACATGAACACATATTGATATCCATTGATTTTCTGCGACCCGATTAAAGTTGTCCTTTTTAACAATTATTATGTATTTTTCAGTTTACAGGAAAAGTAAGAGCATGTCAAGTACAAGAGTATGGGAGTATAGGAGTATAATATGATATCAATTGTTCAATTTCCGTAATGCGATAAACATGAGTCAATTGATAAGCATGACAGGTGTCAGGTGTCAAGGTGGTAATATGTTAATTATTGGTGTTAAATGACTAATATAACATATGTTATACTGTCACATAACGAAATATGAGAAAACGGTATAGATACATGAAGTCGGTACGAAATCCAAAAATAATACAGCTTTTAGAGAAGCAGAACAGATACCGAGAAACAGTGCAAGAAAATGTTTCAAACTCTTCACAAGCATAATATTAATGGTATTAAATTAATCTATTAATTATTCAGGTGGGGCTTGGAGAAGTTGGGGCGTAGCTCGACCGTGTCCGAAGGAACTGAGCCGCAGCACACGGCGGGGCTCTGTTCCCGGCGAAGCCAGCATGCAACGCTAAACTCTAACTCATTCCCGACGGAGCTAATACACGTGTCGAAGTCACACACGCGGCATAGCTAGACGGTCACAGCGGAACCAGTGTATCAACACACAGCTTAACGCTAGTGGTGGCTTGCGGTGGATCCACACGCACGTGGCGAACCTATGCTAAGGAGAATTTTGCGGTAAAGCGCTGCGCGCTAACTCACCTCCTTGCGGAGCTGTAAAAACCCATAGGGTTATGTTCAAAGACTGTAATATAAACCGCAGAGCGGTTAAGCCCAGAGGCTGAGCCTACCACGAAGGGTCAGCCAAATTCTCAATAAATCCGGAATACAAAACAGTGCAACAATATAGTAAAATCGCCTACGCTATTACGCATCAATATGCATAACACAATACATATCACCGATATACATACATCTCATCGGTACAATTATAAAATTACAATAGTGACAATTACATAAATCCCCAAAGCACAATATCACCCGTCGGGGAAACTCACAAACAAGGCGAGAGCACTCGCCTATATCCACCGAATATGATGCAACTTTGGGAATTCCAAATTACACACGTGCACATGCTATAGATAGCTTTAGGAGAGAGAAAATAAGGATGAGATAAAGAGAAAAAGAGAGGGGAAAGGGGAGACAGGCCATGACCTGGTCTGCTCACGGCCAGTCCATGAGCCTGGGTTGGGTCCGACAAGACTGGTCGCGCAGCCAAGCGATGGGGAGGCGGCGCGAGGCCAGTAAAGGGAGGTGGCCGACCATCTAAAGGAGAGCAGAGGTGGTGACGAGGTGGAGATAAAGGTGGGGTTGGTGGTTTAGGGTGGTGGAGTTGGAATTAATGGTGGGGTTGAGAAATTAATGGTGGAGAAGTGAATTTGAAGGTGTTAGGAGGAAGGAGGAGGTATTAGGGAGCTGAATTTGGGTGGTGGATGGCCAGATTTGGGAGGTAGAGGTGAGGTGAAATAGAAGAAGACGGTAAAGAAAACTAAAATGAATTAAGAGAGGGAAGGAAGTGGTAGAGTTCTTGAAGGAGGGAGAAGGACTAGAGTGCCAGAGCTTGGCTGCCAGCCTGGGTGGCTCGCCAGAGGAGGGGCTACAGGAGGCAGCGTCGGTCACCAGGGAAGAGATGACAAAGATAAAGTGAGAGAGAGAAAGGGATTTAGAGAGTGTGATAGTGCTTAAGTGAGATTGAGAGAGAAATTAGAGGGGTGAATTTTTATAGGGGGAAGAGGAGCTTCACGCCATGCTTGGGAAGCTGAGGTTCATGTCTCAATGACCTCCATGACGAACTGAAGTGGGGGTGCTTCGCGTATGAGGTAGGAGAGAGAAGTAATGGGTGGAGATATTTGTTGCGTGGTTGAGGAAAAAAAGAAGGAAAAGAAAAAAGAAAAGAGAAGAAAGGAAAAAAGAAAAAAAGGAAAAGAAAAGAAAAAGAAGAGGAAAAGAAAAAGAAAAATATCAGATCAAACTCCCAGATCCAGGAAAAACCTAGTTATTATTTTAATCAGCCAAATTTTGACTACTCCAAAACATCCCTAAAAATTCTCAAAAATAACAAATATTATACTGGGTACATGGTAAAATCAGATTCAATAAACTGAATCTCATTGTCAATTTAAAAATCCTGGAGTCAGCTAGCGATACCGGTCGACACCAGATTCGAACGAATTTTGATAAATTCAGAAAAATCTCCAAAAATATACTAAAATAGTAAATATGATTTTGAGGAACAATGTGAAAGTAGTTTTTAGAAATTTAATTTTATTTATAGATTAAAAATCTGAGAATTGGTCGGTGATATTGGTCGTTACTGATTTTGAAGATTTGCAGAATAATTCACAAAAATTGCAGAAAATCATGAAAAAAACTAAACTATTAGATAATAGTATTTAAAAGTAAAATTGATCAAATTTGACTATTAGAAAGGTCAAATCGAGTAGTAAACTGATAATTAGTCTACAATTTTATATTATTATATCACATTTTCTTACCAATTTATGAATAAAATATCATTTCTAATCGTATTTTGGTCTATTTTGCAGATTATCAAGAGTCTAGGGGCAAAGGAGTAATAAGAGTTTAATTAAACCCATTTTTGAATAATTAAATCCATATTTTTGGGAGGTCAAGTTAGAGAGTTTCTAGAAGATACATTGAATCTAAACGTTGGTGGTGTCTGACGAAAATCTGGACCAAAATAACCAAATCTGAGCATATCTGGCAGGTCCCCAAAGCTAGACGAATCCGCGCACCAAAACCAGGGACCTAAGTCCCTGATTTTGCTGCGGAAACGCGATAAATGCCGCGTTTCCACGGCAATATGGTTGGCCCACGCGTCAATTTTCGACGCGTGGCCTCGTCTTGCCTTCTAGATTCTTCTTTCGCTTATAAAAGGCCCTGCAGAGACACCCTAAACGCAAGTAGATTGAGAAATAGGTTAGGTTTTCTCTCTTTTAGTGTAGGTTAGTGTAGGTGTTCTTCTTTCTTTCTTTTGTATTTTTATTTCATTTTTAGATCATGTATTAGGGCTGAGAGATTCAGAGGGAGAAAGAGAGAGTTGATGTAATAGATGGTGACAATTTATGTAAAGGTGTCTCATTTCTTCTCTATTGTAATCTTCTTTATCTTCTACATAATGCTTAGCTAATTTTTCTTCTCATGGCAATCTAACTACTAATTACTAACCATCTAACCACTTACTTGATAATCCACGTCAATCTAATAGCCTCTACAAGGCCTTGTTCTTGCAAGAGCCATTGATGGCTCATGATGATGGATTCTAACATTCTAACATTTCTAACATCTAACCCGCTAACTTTCTAACTTGCAATGTCTTCTTTATTTAATGCCCACCTCTAACCGATTTGATGATTTAATAGTAACTTGTAACTTATTGTATGGTATGGATGTGTTGTTTGAATGTAGAAGAACAATCTTATGAGCAATACTTTGTATCATCTCTTGAAGCCAAGGATTGGTGATGACCAAGGGTCCATGTGAGGCTACTATCACGAAGAGGTTAGTATGGTTAGTGAAGCAATTAGTAGTTAGTAGCCATGAGTTTTCTTTTATCTTATTTTAAAAATCAATTTCAAAACCCTTCTATTATTTTCCCTTTTATTTTCTCACCAACTTTTTGGCTCATCTTTGTTTCATCTTCTTTTTATTTTCAAAACCATTTCTATTTTATTTTCACATCATCGTTTTATCACCTTCTTCACTTATCACTTCTGCATTTCTTTTCTTTTTCTTTTTCTCATTTTTTAACAAAGAAGAACTTGTTAACAATTAACGTGATAAGAACTGTTAATGCTTCCACCACCTCCTGTCCCTGTGGATTCGAACCGTTGAGCCAATGCTATAACAGAAGTATCGAGGGAACATTAGCACACATATAATTTCACTTAATTCATAAAATACACATTTTGAGTGCTTGATTTCGCCCCGATCAAATTTTGGCGCTATTGCCGGGGATGGGAATGGTTTAATCTCACGTTTTTGTTAACATTTTCTTCTCTATTTTGGTGTACAAGGCAATTTTTATAGAATTTTTACATTGCAGAAGTCTACCCTTACTTGCATCTCCCTGCCCTAGAAAGCAAAAATCTTGCTTCAAAACTTTACCGTGGAAATCAAAGAAAAGCCGCGAAAACGCGATAATGTTGTGGTATTTATACTTTGTCTTTTGCAGGGACTTTGCAAGTTGCATATATTGTTATATTCTACTATCAATTTTCTGGTTTGATTGCTTATACATTGTAATAAATTAAAAAGCTAAAATACGGTATTTGGACACTTTTAAAACAGTTTAGACATTTGCATTTAGGCACGTGTCAATTTCAATTCTAATATACTGTATTTTGTTCTGTTGTGATCTGGACTGAGGTGTACATATGGCATTGCATATAGCATAGTACAAACACGTGGGTGATTTACTCACTTTGTGTTATATTTTGTCTATATTGCACACTTGCACGAATTGAAATTATGGGCAAAACCCATACAAGATAAGGTGAGGATTTCATCACCCTTCCTTAGCCCAAAAATCACCTCTCCACTCACACAACCCAAGTCCTAATAAAATTGATAGAAGTTGGCCCCCTAGGGACATCTCAGACTCTTTAAGAGATTGATTGAGGGTGGAGCTTGTTTGAATAATATTTTTGTAAAATCGTGTCTAAGGTTAGGGATTAAGAGGTTAAGCCTCGAAGATACCGTGGTTTGGCATAATTATGGCCCATTGCTTACGCACGGATACTTCCCACCATATTTTACTCCTACCTGGCCGATTAGCTTGTGGTCGGATTCATACAACAGCCTCCCCCGAGTAATCGCCCAGTTAGGAGTCGTTTAGGTCTAGGCAACCTTAAAATAAGCTTGGTTTTGATTTTTTGTTTGTTTGTTTTTTCTTTCTTGTTTGTGTTTGTTTGTGAAATGGAATTCAACAACAATAATTTTTTTCAATCCTAATATGAATCCATACTTCATATCAACCTCATTGTCGAATAGCTCCAACCCAGCTTTGAAAAACATGACCCAACCAAATAATCTGGATTGGATGTATTCGACTCAATATAACCCATACCACTTATCTGATGACCAATCTTTCAAAAATAGTTTCAACTCTTCACAGAGTCAATGGGGATTCAGTTATCTCGAGTCAAATTTTCAACCATCTTGTCTAAAATTTTCACAATTTTCAATATTCATTTCCCGATTTTGCTTTCTATACTCCTTTTCTAGAACCACCAATTGAAGAAAAGTCTAAATTAAAAAAGAGTATAGAAGCCAACCTGCAAGAGGCTGAGTGGCAATTTCAGAATATGTTGGCCTCCCCAATTCTATAATATTTTCAAGAGTCTTACTCAGTCCCACCTCTTCAAAATGATCAAACATCCACATTGGAATTGACTGAGGAACTCTTGCTTGAATTCGAGCGATAATCTCAAAACTTATTGGACTCACAATCTTTACAATTTTCAAAACCAAGATTCCTACACTCCCTTTCTAGAACATTCACTTGAAGAAAAATCATATCTAGAAAAGAGTATAAAAATCTTGGAAGAATCCGCGCTACAATTTCAAAAATCTTCTGCTCAGTCTATCAATAGGTTGGAAACACAATTAAGTCAATTGGTCAATATTTATAAGAATGAGGAAACTCTCTCTTATCAACCTTTGACCAATTCAGATATCTCTAACTCTATTGATTTGACTCAGGATTCTTGTTATTTTAGAAACTAAGATTCAATTTCAGTACGCCCATTTGAACTTGACCAAACTCAGACTTTTGAAAATCCCATTGACAGTTTAATAAGTTATCATTTTCCTGAAATTGAATTTGAGGATGAATGTGATCATGACCCTCAACTTGCTAATTCAATTCCACTTTTTGATTCAATGTTGACTCCGATATCTTTACCTCACTTTAATCTTTTTCCCTAGTCAACATTGGATTCTGTGCCAATTCATCATGAAATTGAATCACCAATCTTTTATGATTAACAAATTGAACTTGATTAATTTCATACTTTTGAATGTCCCATTGACAAATTGGTAAGTTCTCATTTTTATGAAATTGAACTCAATAAGGAATGGAACTTCGATCCTCAAATTTGTGATCCAGTTCAAATTTCTGAATCAATATTGACTCCTGTTTTGTTACCCAACTTGAGTAATATTTTAGAGTCAATTTTGATATACCTGTCATTTTTGAACGTGAATCACCTATCATAGAAAGTCACATTCCATTGTGGGGGAATGAATGTGGACTTGAATTTTAACTTCTTGATTTGGACCCGATTCTTGAATCAATTTTGACTTCTGAACTTTTACTTGACTTAAGTCAAATTTCTTAGTCAATATTAGTTCTTGCACTTCCTGAGTATAAATTAATCATTTCATCTTTTCATAATTTATTTTGGGACAAAGGTGTTGAAAATAATGACTCCAAAATTATTTTGAAAATTTGAAAATTAGATGGGGTAAAATTCTTAATAAAAATCATAAATGCATACATTGCAATAATGGGTTATACTATAGAGGTTTCTGGTGGTTCCTCCAAACTCTACGCAAATTGGATTGGGCCACATTTCGCGGACCAATCAGACTACCACCGGAACCACCACTGGAACCACCACCTTGAGGTGATTTTTCCCTCTCTATTTGTTCCATGCATGCATACATTCATGATGCATTGAGGATAATGCATGAGATAAGTGTGGGAAGGGCTTACTAATATTGAGTTTTTAGATTTTCTTTCTTTTTCACTTATTTTAGTATATTTTTAGAAATTTTTCTTTCTGTATAGGAATTTTTCCCTTTCTTTAAAAAACTTTTTGAAATAAGAGACAATGTTTTGATCTATTTTTTAAGAAAATTAAGATGATCTTAGAAACTAAGAAAGCCTTAAATTATCGCATCTTAAACCTAGTCAATATAATGGATCTTATTTAAATTATAGATTTAATAAGATAAATTGGAGAGATAATTTTATCTTGAATTTTTTGCCTTAGATAGTATGCACTTCACACTTACACATTTTTGGGATGGAAATAAAGATCTAAAATACCATAAAAAATAAATAAATAATACATGTATAAATGAATTAAAAAAATTACTTATTAAGCTGGATAATTATGCCTCAAGAAGAATAATTATTCACGCCTAACGGTGATCATAAGAAATAAATAATTCTCCTCAGTTTTGTGGCCTTATTTACTCGAGTCCTTAAACCCGAGGGATGATTTCTCATCTGGTGCCCTAAGACCGTCTGGTCTGGGAGTCATCGATTAAAGGCTCACTACCCGGGTAAATTAGAAAGCCTAAGAAAACTAAGGGAAGAAAAAAAAAGAAAAATATATATATAAATAAATGGCTTGATGGTTGGAGTTGAAATCTCAGAAATCTTCACTGTCACAAAGTGCATAATATCTAGGTTTTATGAAAGATAAAATATTCAAATCAATTTTGAATTCTTATCTTAATTGAAGACAAGATCTTGCATATAGACTAAGTTTAAGGAAGAATAATTTTTGGCGGACTTATGATCTTAGATCGCTTATATTTTTGTAAAAATATTTTGAAAACTTGTCTTTCTTTCAAAATGTGGTTTCAAAACACTAACATTTATTTTCTTTTTTTATGGATTTTGTAGGTGCAATCTACTGAAAACCCTCAGGAGATAAAACTCCTCCTCTAGGGGTAACCTAGAGATTTAACACCTTGTTGCACACGCTCAGTGTAATTGCGTCACCTGCGAAAGTGGTGTAATTACATTTATAGTATAGTTTTTCTTTTTTTTTTTGCTCGGTACGAACAAAAAAATAAGTATGGGGGTGTGATTAGTCTACAATTCTGCATTATCATATTGTATTTTTCTACCAATTTATAAATAAAATATCATTTCTAATTGTATTTTTGGTCTATTTTGCAGAAAATCAAGAGCCTAGGGGTAAAAGAGTAATAAAGCTTAATTAAACCATTTTTTGGGTAACTAAATTCAGATTTCTTGGAGGCAAAATTAGAGAGTTTCTAGAAGATATAATGAATCTAGACATTGGGGGTGTCTGACGAAAATCTGGACCCAAATAACCGAATCTAAGCATATTTGGCAGGTCCCCGAAGCTAGATGAATCTGCGCACCAAAACCAGGGACCAAGTCCCTGGTTTTACTGCGGAAATGCGGCAAATGCTACGTTTTCATGGCAATATGGTGGGCCCACACGTCGATTTTCGACGCGTGACCTCGTCTCGCCTTCCAGATTCTTCTTACGCCTATAAAAAGCTCTGCAGAGACCCTAAACGTAAGCAGACTAAGAAATAAGTTAGATTTTCTCTCTTTTGGTGTATGTTAGTGTAGGTGTTCTTCTTTTCTTTTCTTTTTTTTATATTTTTATTTCAATTTTAGGGCTGAGAGATTCAGAGAGAGATAGAGAAAGATTGATGTAATAGATTGTGACAATCTATGTGAAGGTGTCTCCTTTCTTCTCTATTGTAATCTTCTTTATCTTCTACATGATGCTTAGCTAATTTTTCTTCTCATGGCAATCTAACTACTAACCACTAACCATCTAATCACTTACTTGATAATCTACATGAATCTAATAGCCTCTACAAGGCCTTGTTCTTACAAGAGCCAATGATGACTCGTGATGATGAATTCTAACATTCTAACATTTTTAACATCTAACTCACTAACTTGCTAACTTGCAATGTCTTCTGTATTTCATGCTCACCTCTAACCGGTTTTGATGATTTAATAGTAGTTTGTAACTTGTTGTGTGGTAACGATATGTTATTTGAATGTAGAAGAACAATCTTATGAGCCATACTTTATATCGTCTCTTAAGGCCAAGGATTAGTAATGGCCAAGGATCCATGTGAGGCAACTATGACTAAGAGGTTATCATGATTAGTAGAACAATTAGTAGTTAGTAATCATGAGTTTTCTTTTATCTTATTTTAAAAATCAATTTCAAAACTTTTTTTATCATTTTTCCATTATTTTTCTCACCAACTTCTTAGTTCATCTTTATTTCATCTTCTTTTTGTTTTCAAAACCATTTCTCTTTTATTTTCACATCACCGTTTTATCTCCTTCTTCACCCATCACTTCTAGATTTCTTTCTTTTCTTTTTCTTTTCTTTTTCTTATTCTTCAACAAAGAAGAACTTGTTAACAATCAACGTGAATAAGAACTGTTAATGCTTCTATCACCTCCTGTCCCTATGGATTCGACCCATTGAGCCAATTCTATAATGAAAGTATCGAGGGATCATTAGCACACATATAATTTCATTAATTTCATAAAACACACATTTTAAATGCTTGGTTTCACCCCGATCAACTGGGATCGGGTCCCCGAGGCAAACTCTAGGTCTAAAAATCTAGATCGATATAAAATGATAATATAAACAATCACAGAATAAAAATAAATACGAGGAAAAAAATGGAAAAATACAATCAGAAAACCAGAACATGAATTTAAGTATGAATTCTGGAGATGGGGTATAACATTCCATCCACCTTACAAAAATTTCGTCCTAGAAATTTCAATAAGGGGAAGATCAACACAGAATGATGAGATAAAATTTTCTTTACAATGACATGAATAATTGAGATTAACATTCACGGATAGTATCTTCTTGTTCCCAAGTAGTTTCTCCTAGAACATACCTATTCCATGAAACCAGAACTAATGGTATTGCCTTATTCTTCAGATTCTTGACAATTCTATCCAGATGGCCACTGCTCTGTATATGACAAATTTAGCTGCAATTTCAATTCTAAGTGGTCTAGAATGTGACTCTCATCTCTGACATATTTCCTTAGCTTTGATATGCGAAATACATTGTGCACCCCTTCTATTGATGACGGTAATGCCAATCGATAAGCTACGTCTCCCACACGATCTAGAATCTCAAAAAGGGCCAATATATCTCGGACTAAGTTTTCTGTGAGTACCGAATCGGATCACTCCCTTGGTCGGAGGTATTTTCAAGAATACATGTTTACCTACTCAGAATTCCAACGGTCTTCTGCTAGTATCTGCCCAACTTTTTGTCGGCTATATGCTGCTCCAAGGTGATCTCAGATAATTCTGACTTTCTCTGTAGTCTGAACTAAGATATCCGGTCCTAAAAGTCTTCTTTCACTAATCTCGTCCCAACATTACAGCGACCTGCATTTTCTGCCGCATAAAGCTTCGAATGGAGCCATTTTGATACTGGCTTGGTAACTGTTATTATAAGAAAACTCTGCTAAATGAAGATAGTCCTCCTATGACCTCTTGAGTTCTATCATGCAGGCTTGTAACATGTCTTCAAGAATTTGAGTAGTTTTTTTGGACTTCCCATCTCTCTGAGGATGATAAAAAGTGCTAAATTTCAGATGAGTCCCTAAACTCTCTTGTAGACTTTCTCAGAAATGTGATCAGAATATCGTGTCTCTGTCCGACACGATACTAACTGAAACTCCGTGCAGACAGACTATTTCTCTTATATATTAATCTCTAGAACTTTTGTTGACTGTCCCACTCTGAATGGTAAAAAGTGAACTGATTTTGTGAGACGATCGATGATTAACCATACTGCGTTGACCTTTTGGACTGCAGGGCAACGCTATAGCAAAATCTGTTATAATATGTTCTCGAGCATCCGTAATGGTTGTAGAAGTCTGCTGATCTCTGGTATTGTGTTTTTATTTGCTGGCAAACTAGACACTTAGACACATACTGGGCAATTTCTCTTTTGATAGCATTCCACCAGAAGTGTCACTTCAAGTCCTGATACATTTTAGTTCCTCCTAGGTGTATAGATAAGCCGAACTGTGTGCTTCTGCCACGATTTCCTGTCAAACTTTCGCTTGTGCCACACAGATTACCAAAATATAGAGCACCATCTGAATGAAATACGGACATCGGATCTTAATCCAGCTTCACTTGAGCTCTAAATTTTATTTATTTGGAATTTCCTTCGTGCTTCTTTGATTTCATCCATCAGTGTTGGCTGAATCTATAAAGTCATTATCTGACCTAACTTACCGGCTCCTTGTATTATCAGCAAGTCCAATTTAATAATTTTTCAGAGCAATTCCTTCAGATGAGTGAGTTGCATCAACATATTGTTTTTTGATTTCCTACTCAAAGCGTCGGGCACTACATTGACCTTGTCGGGATGATACTAATAGTCTATGTCATAGTCTGCCATTAGTTCAAGCTGTCGTCTTTGCCTTATATTCAGTTCCTTTTGTGTGAAAATGTATTTGAAACTTTTGTGGTCGATATGGATTTACACTTTGTCTCCCAGTAAATAATGCCTTCAGATCTTCAGTGCGAATATTACCGCTGCCAGCTCAAAGTCGTGTGTTGGGTAATTTCTCTGTGTGGCTTCAACTGCCTAGATGCATAAACTATAACATGTCTATGTTGCATTAGTACACATCCTAAGCCTTTTTCAGATGCATCACTATATATACCATCCCTCCTATTCCTGAGGGAGTCTTCAAGATTGGGCTGAAATCAATATATCCTTCAACTGCTCAAATGCTACAGTGCATTCTTCTTTCCACACATACTTTTCTCCTTTCCTGGTGAGCTTTGTTAATGGAGCTGCAATTTAGAGAAGTCCTGCACAAATATTCTATAATATCTGGTTAGTCTGATGAAACTTTTAATTTCTGTTACTATCTTCAGAACTGGCCAATCTTTCACTGTCTGAATTTTGTTGGGGTCCACATAGTTCCTTCCTTCTAAACCATATGACCTAAGAATGCTATACTTTCTAACCAGAATTCACACTTGCTCTGCTTGGCATCTAGTTGCTCTTGTTGGAGCATTTGTAAACAATTCTCAGGTGTTCTATGTGTTCTCTGTCACTTTTGGATATATCAAAATATCATCGATGAAGACCATGATGAATTTGTCCAAATATGATGAGAAAATCCAGTTCATCATATCCATAAAAACTGCGGGAGCATTGGTTACTCCGAAGGGCATGACCAGGAATTCGTAGTAACCGTAGCGAGTTCTGAATGATATTTTTTGAAGTTCCTTTTTCTTTACTTTTAACTGATGATAACCTGATTGCAGATCCAATTTTGAGAACACACGAGCTCTGTGAAGTTGTTCAAATAGATCATCTATTCTGGGCAATGGATACTTGTTCTTGATAGTAACTTTCTTCAACTCTCTGTAGTCAATACACAACCACTTACCATCATCTTTCTTATTTGCTAATAACACTGGAGCTCCTCAAGATGAAGTATTTGGCCAGATCAATCCCTTGTCAGAATATTTCCTGTAGCTATTTCTTCAAAATCTCTAACTGAGTAAGCACCATCTTGTATGGTGGTTTAGATATCAAAATTGTTCCTAGAATAATATCAGTGGAGAACTCAACTACTATGTCAGGTGAAAGTCCTAAAATTTTTTCAAATACATATGAGAATTCATTTCATACTGGTATTCCTTTCTTCTTAACCTTAACATTAGCATCTCCATCTGTATTTTCTTCTTGGCGGACTTACGTCATCCATCGAATCAGAATTTAGGTTGATGCGAGATTCTGAAAATAAGACTCTTATTCTGACAGTTAATAGCCGCATGATATCTGCTGAGCCAAGTCATGCCTAAGATCACGTTGTACCCTCTAGTATCCAGTATAAGCATATCTACTACTAGTTTTCTATTACATAGTTCTACAGTACAATCTTTACAGATTCTATTGAAAATGACTACCCCATTATAGGTAATAATTTCCCACTAGTTGTATAGACATACAATAAGGATAGAATGCAATGCAGTAAAACTATTTGAATAAAACAATGGGAAGCACCAGAATCGAAGAGAGCTAGGATGAGTTTGGAGTGTACCATAACCTTACCTGCTACTACTTCTTCGGAAGTTTCTTCTTCTTCTGCTGTCAGATTGTAGGCTTGACCCCTTCCGCTGCTTATTGTAGCTCTGGTCCCCTTCTGAACTGGACAGAAAATCTGTTGCCTTAGAGGGAGGGAGCCTTTCCGATTACTGGTCCTGAGTTTCTTTGCGCTGTCGGTGCTAGGACTGCTGGCAAGGCTGAGACATCGTTCTCATTCTCTTATGTGGGCAACCTTCCACCGTGTGGTCACTGGAGCCACATGCCAAGCATAGCCCATTTGCTCTTCCGCAATTCTGCTGAGTGTGACCGACCTTCTAGCAATAATCACATATCGGAAGTGGTCAGATCATCTGAAGAGGGGCTGGTTGAAATGGTTATTTGGTCATCGGGGCTCGTTGGTTGAAATTGTCATTTGGTTATTGGGGCTCTTATAGCTCTAACTGGAGCTCCTCTGCCCATCTATTGGAATGGCCGCTTCATGGCCTAGTTCTTCATCTAATTGCGTTTCTTTTTCTGCGGTCCTCGTTCCACTTCTCAAGTTATGGTGAGGACTTGGGAATATGTTTTCAGTTGTCGAGGGATCAAGAGTACCTGGATATCCATTTTTGATCCCTGCTGGAATCTGCTTTCTCGCTTCTTTTTATCTTCCACCATATATTAGACAAAGCGACTCAGTCTCAAGAATTCCGCAGCATAGTCATCAACTGAAGAACTGGTCCCACATGATGGATTTACCCAGTATCGCTTCTTCGGCTAGCTACCTAGTTCTGGCTACATCCTTAAGTTGAATTTTTGCAACCTCTACCTGGTTTTCCTCTGGGATCCGTGCCACTTTTAGAAGGTCTGTGATGTCAGTCAACCATTGTTCGGCATCTAAAGGTCTTTTTGTCCCTGTGAATATTGCTGGCTACACCGTCTGAAATCTAATATGCTGCCCAGCCTCTGTTCCATAGGTGCTGCTATCAAACCATGCCGAAGGAGCTATGTCTGCTTCTGCTTATTCTTCATCATATTTTGAAGAACCATCAGAATATCAGCATTCTCTGCTGTAGGTTCGTTCCGTGATGGTCCGAGACTGTTACAGCTTCCTCTTCTTTCCATATCAATGTTAGTAAAAGATGACCGGAACTAAAAGCGAAAAGATATAAGGAATTTAGAAATCAAGAAAAGGATTATCGGGAAGGAATAGATAACTTTGTGTATTATAGTTGAATTATATAACACAGACTCATACATTTGAATTGCAACTTAGTATCTCATTATCGGTCGCTTGGTTGTACTGTAGGGGTAAAAGCCTGGGCTTTGATACCACCATGTACCGCGCCGATCCTGCGGATATGGGGACGTTATTGTAATGGATATATGTAGGGCAAAACTACCCTCACATATATATGCTAAAGCATCAGTACAGACAAGAATCAGAGTACGTAAGTACGTAGTGCATTATACATTCAAACAGAAAAGTATATGTACAGAGTTATCATGTGACGTGATATAATATTACATGCATATTACATCATCCGGAGGAGCAAAAGTATGATATTCAATATGAATATAACTAAAAGATGCTCATTATCTAAGAGAAAATCTAGCGAGCTGATAAGTAGAGTCAGGAACAGGAGGAGTTGCGACAAGTCAGCCTGCTCTGAGAGTAAGCTTAATCTTCAGCAGAGGGCTTCACTTCAATCCTAGCTTCAAGATCTGAACATAAGGTCCAGGGAATCAGAAAGCTACCCAACGATTGGTAAAATAAAGCCAAGTGGCGTGCACATGCAGTACCCGTGTATCGATGAAATTGAATCGAAAATTATAACACGAAAATAGTGTCGTGAACAGTCAGACAAGAATGCAAAAGTGGCAAAACCAGCTGCACAGGCTCAGCCTATGGATTCACGAGATTAGTACATCAAAGGAATAATCTAAACAAGGAAACCTTCATTTATATACCCTATCTCGTATCACCATATCCTGAGTTTACACAACCTGAATTACCTAAATCATAAAACCGATAAAGTATAAACAAATTATATATTATTAGTCATATTATTTTATTATTATAATTACTCATCCTACCCATATGTCTAGGTATGTTTATTAGCGTCCCAACACACATACATCTACATTTGAGTAAGCTGAGGTTGTTATTGAAAACCAACGGGGGTATCAACGAACAATGTTTACAGTGGGTCTGTAACACCCTGATCCCGCGGGTTTGGAGACGTTACTGCGACGTATATATCTAGGTCGAAAATACCCTCACATATATACCCTAAGCATCAGTACAGGTAAGAATCAGAGTTCAAAAGCACGTGGTGCATTATACATTCCAACTTATGAGTACAATTACAAAGTTATCTAGGATGTGACACACTATTATAAGAATATTACATCACTGATAAGTGCAAATGCGAGAATACAAAGAGATATAATAATGAATTATAAACAGAGGCGTTCACGAGTTACAAAGAAAAACTCGAGAGCCGAGCATGGAGCCTAGAAGGATAGGCCTCAGACGGTCTGCTGATGATCCTTGCTTCCACTGTGCATCTCTGATCAGCAACCGGGAGAATCCACAAGCTCCAAACTCTGAGATCTGGATATGAGGATCCAGGGGAGTCAGAACTCTCCAACAAGTAGTGTGGTGATGCCAAGTGGCGCGCAGGGATAAGCACATGTGTATCGATAAATCTGAATCAAAAGACATGGATTGATAATCATGTCGTGAGCAAAGGCATACAGGAGCAGGCAAAGAGATAGTAAGTGATATCAAGTAAGGAACATGCATGGTATACTATGATAAGAGCAGAAGACTAGTGGAATAGAAAACAAGTGATAAGGCAGAATGTAAACATATATAATAATAATCATAATCATAAAGTAGAATCAAAGTAAAACTCGTTGAAAGCAAATATGACAAAACCAGCAGTACAAACTCAGTTTACAGCTTCATGAGATAAGTACCTCGAAGGAATAATTCAAATAAGAAAACTCTCATCTATATACTGTATATCTCACGTCATCGTAAGCTAAGTCCATACGACTCAAATTGTAACACACACAACGAATTATTAATTGGCATCTTTTATTATTAGTTATCCGAATCATATATCTATGTCTTGGTATATGTCTTAACACACATACATACATATATAAGTAAGTTGAGGTTAGTTATTGGAAGCTGATGAAGAACCGATGGCTCATATTTATAGTGATTCCCAGTGATTCCCGACCGCCCGAGACACAGCCTACGGGTGCCTAAAATCACCCAAACACGCATCTTCTGGGTACCTAAAAGCACGCTAACATGAATTGTCAGTTTAGTAAGCCCCCACTATAAGTAAGGCATCATACTGGCATTCATCAGTTCCCCCTATTCCCAGTATAAGTGTCCTTTTTATAGCTTATTAAGAATAATTATCAGATACGAGAATGAGCAGGAACATAACGGGTTCATAAGTAAGAGGAGTACATGCATAACAAGAGTATTTGCATAACAGGAATACTTACCAGGATATCAGGTACTATATTCCTATAATGTAATAATCATGAGTCAAGAGTTACATGACATGTATCAGCTGTTAATATTAAGATAACGAGTGATCAGGCAGGTGACAGGTGATAAATGATACCATAACAGGAGGCAGTGACAAGTGTTATCTTAACAAGGGGCAGGTGATAAGTGTAGCATGTCAGATGTTAGGTGGTAACACATCGATGTCAAGTGATACAGGCTGGTGTCAAGTAACAACATGTAGATGTTAGGTGATAGTACGACAAGTGTTCACATCAAGAGAAAATATGACAGGTGATAGTGTAACAGCCAAGCACAATCAAGTGGAGCTTAAGCTGTGCTAGAGGCGCGGACAAAAAATAGTAATTAGTCATAGAGCTACTGTAATAACTCGGTTTAAAAGATGAGTCTAAAATTCGGCAGAGTTCCGCCTAGACGAATCTAGTGATAAAGTGCTGAGCGCTAAGCAAGCCTACCAGGTGGAGCATGAGATACCTATGGTCTAAGCGCACTTCTCTTTCGAGGAAGTGGGCGAGAGACCGGAGGCTAAAATACGCTCAAGGTCTAAGCGCACTCTCGGTAGCTACACACGAAACCCATTAGGGTGCAAGGCCTAAAACCAATTAGGTAGTAGCCTGAGAGTAGACAGAAACCTAAAGTCGGTACAAGCGTACCTGCATGAGATGTTAGTACCACATAATCATGCATATAAATAGGCAGTAACTAGACCATACATATAGTGTGTGAAGCCTGAAGGCTGTGTGTAAGCCCATAAGGGCTGAAGTAAGCACGGGGTCTAAGCGCACTCTCGGTAACTACCACGAAACCCATAAGGGGGCAATGCCTAGACCTATTGGGTAGCTACCCGGTAGTGGCCAGAAGCCCCGAAGGTTATACATGGGTACCTACATGGTTAGTATCACATGTGCACAAATATCATATCGTTTACATTATTACAAGCATTCGAATACAAGATACAGCACATGATCCCAGTACACGCATACAACCTGTTACAAATACGGAGGACCATATACACATATATCACAAACCCAAATACAGTACAAGCTCGACGATGTGAGAAAAAACACTCTCCTAAATACAAACACGATGAAAATGTCTGGAACTCCAAAAAGTTACGCGCACGAACTTCATCGCAGAGAAACACCAAAGCGAGAAGCGAACCAGCGCTTGGTCCCATGGTGGCCACCGGCCCTAAGAAGATGCTCCACCACTTGGGGAGGCTAAGTGGGGTGATCGGTCTGAAGGAGGGAGGGAGGAAAACGGAAGGGTGATGGTGTTGGTGATGGAGTTGAATTTTACTGGAGAAGGAAAAAGAAGGTGATGGAGATGATGAAGAAGGTGATGTTGGAGGTTTGAGTAGAGGTGATGGGGGTGGTGATATGGTG